>VZRX01005273.1:0-60724 GCA_013398075.1 Notiomystis cincta | reverse complement strand
ACGTCGTGACGCGTGGTTCCCGCCGCAGCTGGGAAGCCCTTCCTTCCTCCTTCCCTTCCCACCGCCCTCTCTCCTCCCCTGCGGCCGGGCGCGGGGCGGGCCTGGCGGATCCCCGCGGCCGGCAGGAGGTGCGTCAGCGGCCGCATCGGTCCGGGAAGGCGCTTCCGGAGGCGGGAGGTCGCGGCGTGGAGCGGCGGCGCGGCGCNTGCAGGGACCGCGTTTGGCGGCTGAGGCGGGCGGGGCAGCTCCCGGCCGCGGAGCGGTTCTGCCCGCAGGGGTTTAAATAAATGCCAGCCTAGCTGAGTGGCCAGAGGTGTGGGGTTTTGCCTTTTTGAGGTGCGTGGACAGCGTGGGTAAAGTGTGAGCTTTACTTTCTGTATCTGTGTCACGTTGTACAGGTGGTAGTGTTTATGAGACTTGACCACTTCTTAAAATGGAAGATACATAGATCAGTATCTAGATGTATATCTATATCTACATGTAAAAATAAATATTCTTGCCTCTCTTAAGTAATGCGAAGTGGCTGAATGTAAAGTTTCAGACTGGAAAAAAGCGCCAATAGTTCTAAATGCCATTTTAAAGTTACAAACTTGGGTACAGCCTACTGATTATAAGCTCTATTGAGGTAGTCATAACCTATGGATCTCTTTTAAGTTTTATGCTGTGCTTTTTTTAATTTTGCAAGATCTGTAAGTTGCCTTATGCAACCCTACAAAGTTGCAGTGACAGGGGGTAGAGTTCATGTGTTTCTAGCTCCTTTTTTTATAACATTTTGTAATGTTTGCTGGAGTACAATGCAGAGTTATCAGAAAACTGTTTCCCTTTTAGATCTGTCTTTTTCAGACATAGTTACTGAGCAAAGTTAAGTTACTGAACATCTGCTGGCTGAGATCACACTGAGGGGCCAGAAGATTCTAATTTCTGATATAAAAGGCCACTAGAGTGACTTGGCATGAATTTGGAGAATTCTTGGAGAATTTACCACGTTTTAAGGAATATTTACATATTTTTAAGGAACACTTTGTTGTGTGTTCACAAGAATTTCAACTAGCTGTTCTCTGCTTGTGCATACCTCAGAGTGTGTCTTAGAGCTTTGCAGGGTTGTTAGAAAACTAAAACTACTGAAGTTCCCAGCCAGGCATCCCCTGACACTGCTACAGAATGTTTTAGTTAAATCAAGAGCAGGAAGTTTGCTCTGTTGGATTTCCATCCCTTGTAATGTTCACAGCACCTTTCAATGTAGTTAGTTCTATATGGTGACTGTTCTCTTCAGTTTTTAATTTAGATTATTAGTGTAAAATATTATACTGGTCTTTAGGGAAGAGCACTGTTATTAGTAAGTGCCTGTTGAACACTTTTCTGTTATTTATTATAGTTTTTCTTTCACTCTTCCTCTTTTTTTTAGTCTAATCCCTTCATCTGTATTAGTCCTGCTATTGGAGGAATTTGAGTTTATTTTGAAACAGCTTTTTAACTTAGTTCAATGAACTATACTCTGATCTGTAGCCATTAAAGAACATTGCTATGAGATCTGGAGCTTTAGAATAACACAGTTTCAGTGTTATGTTCCTCTCAACTAGAAACTGTTCTAACTGAAGGTGGCTGTTAAGTAGAACAGTTCATTCTCTATTAATATTTCTGCATCTCATTGAACATCTCATTCACCTTGTGGTGTTCAGCAGTTTTGTAAATGACCCTTTCTGTCCCAGATTTCTCTGAACTTTTGCTTTGTGTCTCCTCCATGTTAGGAAAAGACAGAATAATATTTGCAACCAAGGAGGACCATGAGACACCGAGCAGTGCTGAGCTGGTTGCAGATGACCCAGATGACCCTTATGAAGAACAAGGTCAGTAGTGAGCAGAGGAAGGGAAGTAAGGGGTGTTACATTGTATATAAATCCAACAGAAAACAAACCCTGGATGAATTAGAAAAACTTAAGCATATTTAAAGACTGATGGCAGCTGGTTATGCAGTAAATACCCAAACTCGTGGCAGTTTTAACTGCCAGATTAGGACATCACTTAGGACACGCTTTCTTCCAGTATTTATTTTTCTACACTTGATTTTTCTTAGTGGCCTGTTCAAATAATCAATTGATGGCTTTTAGTTTTGGTAAGTATATGCAGGGATACCTTTTCCTTTTGTTAATAAAGTTAGAGCCTAATCAAGTGAAAATTATGGTGGTTTTTTCTCTGTTTTAAGTAACAGCATGCAATTTTCAGAGAAGCTGGAGTGAGTTACCTGTCACTGTCATTGATGTGGGTTGCTCACCTGGCTGTGTGCAGCTGAAATGGCCTAATTTGGTGATCTCTGGATATCTGATTTAGTATAAATTAATAGCTGGCTAATTTATACTATGCTGGTAGTAATATAATTGGTATCTTTCAGTGGCACATGACAGGTAAGTTAAAATTACTGAGTTTTCAACTGTAATCATCCTGCCCTGAAAAGATAAAAGTTTTCATGAAGATTACAGTTCTTGTATGAAGTATATCTGACCTGCAAAAAGAGATTTAAGAGAGCAGAATATTTCTGAGGCCAAGACTTACAATGTTCTGGTTGCACAGAGCATATTTTAAATTGTTTCTAATGGGTAAATGAAATAATCTTCCGATCATGATGATTTAATAAATTTTGTCCTGTGTTAATAATTATCATGAAAATGTGAATTTAGGTTAATTTTTTTCTAATTGCCTCTATGTTTACAGGTCTTTTGACCTCTTCTCTTTCTGTTAAGTGATTTCATTGGTTTCAGCTCAACTGAGAGTGAAGTAAATTCTTCAGACTCCTTGAAATTTACTCAGAGAGTGAAAGTTAAACTTTCTAAAGAGGCTCTGAGGCCTTTAGAGGGCAGCCTTTAAGCAGTTTAGCAGCTGGAGCTCACAGGGTCTCTGTTAGCTGATACGGTGTCTAACGTGATTTGAACCACACCTTCCCATGTCATTGAAATAACTTTTTTCCATGCATACGTTTATGTTGAAATATATTTATCTGCCTATTTTGGCTTCATTGCAACTGCATGTAGTCAGTTACATATCTAAGAGTTTTGTTCACCTGCACTGTTAAGTCTGCTGATTACCTGGTGTGACACACATTTGGGTAATAAACTAGTCAAAATTAAAAGAACCAGTTTGGTTTTGTTTAAATGCCATCTCAATCAATTGCTCTTCTGTGTATTTTGTTGGATATGGAAAGGCTGTGGTGAGGAGCAGAGATGATGCAGTTTGTTTCCTAGCAATCCTGTATTTACAGAATGTTAAGTCACTTTCTTTCTCAACAGTAGATCAGAAAAGAAAGGGGGGAAAGCCAGGAGCTTTTCTATGTCACCTTACAGTGGGATTCAAAATGAGAAACTCTATATAAACTGTGTTTAAGTCCTGTCAATAAGCTTGGGTGGGAGTTTCTTGTGTGGTTTTCTTTGTTAGTTTGTTGGGGTTTCTTCTTAGTATGTTGTAAGTTACTGCCATGTTTTGAAGTCTGAAAAATCACTTGAATGACCCAGGGCTGCAATGCATTGGATCAGAACAGAGAAAATGGACTATAAGGACTCTTTTAATCTTTTCTGCTGTGCCAAAGAGACCAGTCATATCTGGGAAAGAAGAGATGCATTATATAGACCTACCGTAATCTGCTCTGTTTTCTAATATACCTGAAATTTGTGGTTGAGGTTTTGGTTTTTTGTGAGAACCTTTTCCATACTTCAGATAAACATTTAGTTTGGTGTTTCGTATTTTCTGATAATTCTTACTTTGTCCCAGACATTAACAGACATTATTAGTCTTTGGGCAGTCTACTTGAGTCAGTAGATTAGTCAGGAAAACCTGTGTTTGAGTCAAAAAACAGTTGTATACTGTTCTTATTTCTGTCAATGTTTTGTTGTTGTTCTACCAACTGGGAGATTTTGGTAGGCAAAATGTTAATGACTCACTTTAAGCTAAAAACATTGAAAGAAAAAAAGCCATGTGAAATGGAAAGGCAGACAAACTGCAGTAAGTTCAGGTTACGGTTTCATAGTGCAGTGAAGATCACAGTTCACTGTCTGTGCCTTTTGACAGCTGAGGCTGATGGAAACAAATTAAGAATTCATTTGCAGCAGTTTTGAAATAGTATTGTTACTGTAAAGCTTTCTAATCCTTTGTGTTGTAGATGGTAGAATTTAAACATGAAAGACTGCTGGTTTTCACTGACGTCTTGGCTGCCATCAGTTAGAACAGTTTTTTATTTTATTAAGCCTATATGAAGAAGGCACTGATGAGTTTTATGCATGCAAAGTGATTTTTATTAGTGTTACAGCTGTGATGGAAAAGTCGGATAAAAGTACTGATGGAATTGGACCTCAAATACAGATTGTTGCTGGTCTTCTTCTGTCTTTCCAGACTTTTTCCTGTCATCTTATTTTAGAGACAGTTTTAAAGTGATTTCTACAGGGGACTGATGAAGCAAAACCCCACATTCTTTTAAGAAAGAACTTGATGAGTGATCAGATGTACAGGACTCTATGACTGATGATGTCCCTTTCAGTCCTGCTTCCTTGTCATCTTACACTGTGAATCCGTGGCAGATAAACTTGTTATTGGGATGTTTGTCATGTAACAGGGAAGAAACTCATGTCAGAACAGCAGTGGGACTTCCTAACAGCCAGTCCAAAGACAAGTGTTGGCACAGAGGCAGATGGGCCTGCCTTTGTCCCTGACATGAACAGATTCCATGAGCCACGAGACATTGGGTTGTGTGATGTCAGCAATCAATTGCTCCCACAAGTCTTGATCTGCTATGATGTAAACAGGGTTGGTTTTTCTTCCACAAGTGGAGGTTCAAGTAGATTGTTCCTCACTGGATCAGTGAGATTCAGGCTACGTTTGAAAGAAGTTTTAATTCAATTTTAATTAAAAGTAATAATTCCATGTATTGCATGCTTGCATCTCTGGAAGAGCAGTGGATGAAATCTGTTTCCTATTCAGTTATGTTCTAAGCTTGCTGATGGACTTACTCAGTGATGTGTGAATTCTGCTGTGATTATGAATGAGGAAATGCTTGCTTTATTCCTCTGTATTTTTGTTTTGTTTTTCTAAAGCATGGTTTCCGTGCACAGAACTTCTGAAACTGATGCTATTTCAAGGGTAAAACAGGTGTAGGTCAATGATCTTGTGATACCATAGAATGTATTGTTTAAGGGATAACTCACATTGTTACTAAGATTTTCATTTTTACAGTGCAGGTCTGGTTCTAAAAGGAGCAATCTATTTTAAGAGAACTATTTTACAAGTAATTTTATTGCTGTAGTGTCTTCAGGAACATTTCAAAATGTGTTTTTTTCTTTTTAGAGTGCTGGAAAAATGACCTTAAAATGACTGGTTGATGTTAGTGAGAAGGAATATAGGACTTCAAAATCTAGTTTACAAAGCAAATTGTGTTTCTTCTATGTCATATGATTAACATCTTTCTGCTTTATGTCATCCTTGGCAATGAGGAATCTGGCACCAGCCACCCATTTTCTTGTCTCAGAAGTCCTGCTTCTCCTCCAGGCAGCTGGAGATGTTGTGATGCACTGGACTAGGTGTATCTTACCAGTACAGAGAATATCTCAGATATTCTGCAAAACCATCTTGCCACATACAGCATGGTCCATGGAACATGGCAGTATTAGTGTGGTTTACTGAATCATGCCAAGGATGCTTTACCTTCTGCAGTGAAAAAGAGTCTGATTGATGTCGATATTTGACTGACTCAGTGTAATTTTCTGCTGAACTGCATTGTCTGAGTTAGAGCACATCACTGATGAATTGCAAATCACAGTAAAATATTCCTTTTAATATAGCAATAAATGATTGAGCTGCTTTTGCTGTACCAGTCAAGATTCATGATATTGCAGCCTGGTGCCCAAGGAATTGCACCTGGGAGGGAAATGTATGTCTGGAACTTTGTTAATCCACAGGACTAAGACAAGACTTACAAGACAATAAACTTATTAGTTTATTGAATTCTGTGACACTATTTCAGGTAACATCAAGTTGTGTCAGGTCTTAAATATAATTTCAGGTTTGAATCAGAATTAATTCAACTTTTTTGTGTGCCAGTGGTATTTTCATGCCCCCTTTCTAAAGGGAAAGTGCTTAAATGCACATGCTGTCAGCTTCTGTAGAAACTCAGCCTGGAGATGAAGTTAGGAAAGTCTGCTGAAGAGGAGGAGAGCAAACTGTTCAAGTGAAGAAGAAACTACCTTGGATCATAGCACAGTAGTTCTCTTGTTCTTCATGGATGAACATATCTGTGTTTGTTCATCCCAGTTAGAGAAAGGAAATGGAGATGTATTTATTGCATTAAGGACTTTAGAAGCCTATAGGACCAAATCTGTTGGATTGAATCTCTAAAATCAGAGGAAAGGAGTTCTTCACCTTCCTGTTTGACCTTTGTTGTGTAAAATCAGTTGCCATCCAGAAGAACATATGCCCTTAAATCTTCACCTTGCCAGTCCATCAGTGAAGTATTTCTGTTTATGACTTTTAACTGTCCCAGAGCAGAGGTTTACAGCTGTTCCAGTTTAGAGTCTGAAGTGAGACTTAACTCCTTTCAGTTGTGCTCTAAAGTACACTGTGGTTTCTGGCAACCAGACAGGCAAACTTGCTCTCAGGCTTGCTGTTCCTTGTGTTCTGTGGCACATGATTTAATTTGTGATTTACAAATACACAGATTCTTGTTTTTGCAGTTCTTCCAGCTGAAATTTGAAGGGGGAAAGTTGTGGGTTATTATTTCAGAGTTCATTTAAAACAAGAAGAAAAATGCACCCATTCGATTTGATGTAAAAGATTTCAAGTCTTTATACTGGATTTAAATTCTTACTATTTGTATGGCATGATTTTAATGCATGCTTTTTCCCCTGACAGAGTCTGGTAAATCAATTGACTTGACTTCTGTCTGTTTTGAAGTTCCCTTGGAATATTCTCAGTGGTCTGTAGTCCAGGGAGAAGGACTTAATTCAGAGATGGATAGAGAACTAATCTCACTGGTGCCCATTAAAGAATTATACAGATCAGAGGGAGAAACAGACTGGCTGGGAAGTGAAAGGTGTTTATCAGCCTTGAAGCTGCAGAGCTAAGATGGCATTGTTAGTGCTTGAGTTCACACCTGCAGCCCAGCAGCTGTCACTGAGTGAAATCAATGTTTGGAAGGAGCATTAACTTTTCTTCTCTCTTGTTTGTTCAGGATTGATATTGCCCAATGGAGATATCAATTGGAATTGCCCATGTCTGGGTGGAATGGCTAGTGGTCCCTGTGGGGAGCAGTTCAAGTCAGCCTTCTCTTGTTTCCACTATAGCACAGAAGAAATAAAGGGATCAGACTGTGTGGACCAATTCCGTGCCATGCAGGAATGCATGCAAAAATACCCAGATCTTTACCCTCAAGAGGATGAAAATGATGAGAAATCCAGCAAAGATTTGGAAGCTGCCTCTATGGAGGCCTCTGCTGTCAAAGAGGAGAAGGGATCCAGCTAATGAAGAGGCAAGGAGGCTGTTGTCTCCATTTCTCATTTTCAGAGACATGGACTTTGCAGTGTGTCTGTCTTCTGAGCAGTGAGGAAATGTTTCACCATGTTCTGTGCACTGTATCATAATAAATAATTTATTGCTGAAGGAGAAATCTCAGAGCTACAGCCTTGCAAATAACTACTGCAAAAAGAGTGAGTTCTTGTGTGTACTGTGTAACCTGCTTTTGGACACAGTTGAAACTTTCACAGCTGTTCTTTACCCTCAAGTTTTCCTTGAGTTTTGACTTGAATAATGTCTTGAAGTACATAGCTTTTGACTAAAATTCCACTGGCACACCAGGTCTGTCTTCATTTCAGTATGTTCTGATCAGTAGCTGCTTTTTTTTTTTTTAATGTATTCCGTTCTATCAATAGAAATTGCATTAAATGATTGTTTTCCCTTAAAGATTTTTTTTTCCCAAAGTGATGCAAGACATTGAAAATGGCCTCGATCTAGAATTTCTAAAATCATTTCAAATGGTCTTATTAAATTATGGTTGCATTTGACTACTGGCATCAAATCAGGACTGCCCGGAGAATGTTGACATGTACAGCTCCTTTGATTTCATTCACTTACTGTGATGGCTTTTGCTTTTTTAAAAATGGTGTGTTATGCAACTGATGATTAAGATGAATGAAAAGAATGTTGGTCACTGGCTTTATTTTTGCTCTGAAAGTACAGCTTTTGAGTTCCTTTGGTTATTATTACCTTCTTCATTGTATAGATGGGCACTTGTAAAATACTTGGAGATACAACAAATTGTTACCTGGTGTAATGATCTCAAAACAGATACTGTGACTTAAGTGCATATTAAAAAGCAAATACTTTTTACCCTCACTGGAAGCTCCTGTGTCTTTGTGGTGTAGTGTTTTGTTTGGTTGGGTTTTTTTGTTAACACTGATTAGATTTGAGAACTGTTCTGTGCTGTAGGCAGACCTTGAATGAATTTGTGGGTTGTGAAGATCAGTTGCTGTGTATTGTCAGATTTTTATTCTTGTCTTATTTTTTCCCCAGCCCAGGCAGGAAGGCAAAGCAGCTGTAGTAGACTGGATCATGAACCAGCAAATAAACATGAACAGCTATTAAAATACTTGAAAATTACTCAAGAGATACAAATAATTTAAAAATTCACTATAGTTTACTAGCTGTAGATAAGGGAATACTACATAGTTTGTCTTTCCAAGCAAACAATAGGCTGTGAGAATTTCTTTTACAAAAGAAATTGTGGCTGTGGCTTCAGTAATTTCATTGCAGGTTGGTTTGGGTTTTTTTCTCTCCTTATGTGTTGGCTACCTCACCCAAAGCATAAAAAGGTTTAAACACTTGCCCTTTTCTCTGAGCAGCACTCTGGAGTGCTCAGCAGCATTAATTCCATACAGCACTTGGGTGTCTTGTTTCCATGTGTGAATTTGGTGCTACTGATGTTTCTGAATGTTTGAGGGGAATTTCTGTTAAGTTTTACTGTGTGTTTGAGGTGTTGGTATTTCAGGGCAGCTGTTGGATCCTCAGCAAAAATTTGTAGGCCCTTAAGTGGCTGACAGCTACTCTGTTCTGAGGGCAGCAATAGCAGGGACTCCCTGCATCGCTGCTTTTCAGAGGAACAAAGTGACACAAAACTTCTCAGTGTGACTCTTTCAGGCTTAGGAAGCCCAGTGCCAAGTTAACCTGAGTAAACAAGCACAAAAGCAGCAGAGATAAACTTTGGCACTTAGGCAGTTGGACCATGCAAATGAAATCTTAGGCAATAGATAAACACTGGGCACCAAATTAAAAAAAAAGAAAAATCACATGCACCCAAGCTTTTGGTTGTTCAAATGGAAATCCAGTGCATTCTCTGTGAGGAAGCAAGAGCTGTTTGTGAAGGGGTACTCTGTTCTAACAAATTGCCTCTTCTTTTTGTTTCTTGCTGTGCTTTTCCTTCCTGCATTGCCTTTGTGCTCTGAAGAGTTTGGATTTAATCTCTACAACTGTGTTTGTCTCATCTGTGTGCAAAACATAAAATGCAAGAATCTTGGCCTTCAGTAGGTAGAGATGTGCACCTACTACTGACAGAAGCAACTTGGAGCATAATCTGACACGTTTGAAGGTTTGCTTCTGTCTGGCTGTTGGGGCTTGGTAACCTGTTGTGCTGCATCCAGTACAAATGGGAAATGTGTAAGGATTTTACAGCAGAAACCGTAAAAAGCACTGTGTAATGTGTTTGAAGTGTTTTGATAAAGGAAGTCATAGCTTTAATCCTAAACAGTTCTTTGTGGAATTTTGTTTTTTGCTATGTAAACTCATGCAATTGTGAATGCACAGATAATGTAACTCCTTGTTTCTGTTTCCCACCATTGCTTCATTTGTGTGGCTTCCCTCTTCTAGTTACATGCCCCAATCCAAAATCAATCAGTGGTTATTTTAATATATAATAAAGATGATGAAGTGATCCTTGGCAATATGTGACAAGCTTGTGAAATAAGCAGATGATAAGTTGCATTTTTATTGTGTGGATACAAACTTAGAGCTGCATATTTCAGTCTTGTTTTAATGTGTTTCTTATTTTATATATATAATTTTGTAAATAATGTCTTGGTTCTTGGTCTGCCATCACTGAGCTACTGATTCTTGCAGAGAGTAGTAGATTCAAAGGGGGTTGAGCAATTGTGTTTATAGAGTCATTTCATAATAATTTTATGCTATTGGATGCTTTTGTCAAGTCATAGGTGCTGCTATGTCAAGTCACAAGTAGTTATTGGGGGGATAAAGAAAGCTTTCATTATGAAAATACCACTCTTTAATTCTGTCCCTTTAGCTGATCTTTGTCCTATAAAAGCTGATGTGCTGAGTGTGATGAAATGCTTATAAAAGTTTAGCTAAAAGAAACTGTTAACAGTACATGAAGCACTTCTAGTTGTATTAGAATATGTTTCCAATACAAGTTAATTTAGCCCAAACAATTACCTGTAGATAGAATTCCAGTTTTCTCTGGTTAGATTCTAGAATAAACTATATTCACTCTACAGACTTATCATTGTGCCCCAAATACTCCCTGGTACCATATTGCTGTGTAATACTTCAGATTTTCAGTTTTTGCACACCCTAGTTCTGGTGCAGTGGTGAAACAATCTCTGCTTTTGAAAGCTGGGTGCACTGTTACCAGCTGGCTGCAATTCCTGCATGATGCAGGCCACTAATTCGTATATAACTTTGAAAATTTACTTGTTAGGATGGGATTGTTCCTGCAATCCACTTAAACTTGAATCAGTGGTGCCTGTGTCACATATCCTGATGTGGATAAAGATTGCCCTAAAACTTACCTCTTTTAGATCATCCTTTAACATAACATAACATATATTCTAAAGTGTAAAAAAGTACTGGAAAATAGTTAAAATTAGACGAAATTTCATTTTCAGAATTAAAAGTTACTCAGTAATTTTTTCTGCTGTTCTCTGCAGTACAGCCTGAGGGCATTGCAGAGACCTGACTTTTGTGTGCAGTAACTGTCCTAGAGGTGTGACTTTGCTTCAGGTGCAAAAAGATTCTTTTTTTTTATTTCCTCCCTGCAAAAGGAATGATGAACAAAATGGTGGCTCGAAGGAGACGTTTATCTTGCAGGCATTGTAGGGATCATTAAATCTGGGGATCTGGCAGGGCTGTTTTGGAAACAAGATCTATATCCTGCAGTTGTGACTGAGTGTCCTTGTTAAACCTGACAGCAATGTCTCCTATTTATCTGAGGCACTGATCTGATCACACCTCAATGAACCTACTTATTCCTAGGGAAGTAAAAAAAGAAATTAATATGCTTCTAGACTCTTGTTTTACCTCATTAAAATTCTATCAGTGTTAGTGTGGGACAATGTAGAGAAGCTACCAGCAGTTTGTCATTTATTCTTAGTCAGCTCTCTTCAGTGGACATGATTTCATTTTGTTGAACAGCAGCCTGTCTGCAGTTGATTTTCAACTGCTTTTAACCCCACTGGAGCTGATGTTTTGTTGGTAATGGTGGAACTGAGAGAACACACACCCAACAAAAGAAGAGTCGAGAAGTGCAGCCATGATTATAGCACAAATGTTTGTTTTTTTAAAATGGCTTATTGCAAATCAGTATTGATGATCTGTGAGCAGACAGCTCAGGAAGGCCAAAACAAAGGGGCTTTGTAGTGATTCTACAGTGCAGATTAACCCAGATGACATAACAATGATGTGAAGGGTAGGTGGACATAGGATTTATTGTACCAAATCTGAATGATAGGTCCCATTAATTGTTTCTGGATGTTACAGGTTCCTTACACCTAAGTTAAAGCATCCCCTCACAATGTACTCATTCCCTTCATAGGATGCTATATGGAAGATGGGTGTTTGATATCTAAATCTATGGTTCCTGACCTTTTTCCTACTGTTATGAGTGTTGTTGCCTCCATCCTGTTTCTTTTGCTTTCTGTTTTGCCCCTTCTCGTGTATCCCCAAAGACTATTGCTTCCTTTTCCCCTGCAGCCCATCACATTCCTCCTTACAGGTATTGGCTCTGTTCCCTTACTGGGCTCAAGGGGCCATCTCTTCCTTCTTCTTGTCCTCTCCTAAAGAACTCAAACTGATGAACTAGGTTGGATCCAGCTGATGGTGGTTGTTATTTTTCTCATGAAAGCCATGCTACAAAAGAATTTGAATTAATGTTTTCAGAGCTAGACTTGTGATTTTTCAGATGCAGAAGAGCCAGAGAATCTGGGCTACCAGAGCTGTGTCCTGTACATTGTCCCTGGTACCAATATACAGGGACAGACTCCTGGATCAGGATCTCTTTGAAGACTCAGACATGTGAAAATGAAAGTGGGGTATCAGAATGTTTCTCATCACTAAGCCACAAGACAAAAGAATGATGACATTGTTTATTATGTCAATACTCTGTGAAGAGTGAGGACTGCATTGTAAAGGTAGAGCTTTCTCAGTAGAAGGACAGAGGAAGGGTGGGAACACACAGATCCCTGAAGTGTACATGCAATTTTAGTGAGAGTGGCAAGGATAAGTCTCTAATAACTGGCCTGATTTTAGGAATGGAGACTGCCACTAGCAAACTTCTGTCCTGCTAGATTCTGAACATTTATAAATAGGGCATTTCCCACCTACCTGTCATGCAGTTCTGTTTCCATGCCTTGCATCCAACAAGTTAACTCTGTGTAAAGGAGCAGCTTTAGGACCTGTTAAGTATTTTGTTAAACCTCATTAGATCTCAGACCGGTACAAGTTCATGTGTGTATTTCTTAGAGGAATTAAGCACCTGAGATATCCACATGTGAAATTTTGCAGGATTGGGGTTTGAATAGTTACTGAATTAATGTGCCATTTACAAGGATTAACTACCTGTTTTGTGTTTCTCATCTCATCTGCATATTCTCATACCAAATGTGTGTTTTTTGGTAAGTTGCTTAGGAGAAAAATAATGTATCATGGTTGCCTTATTAGCTAAATGCTCTCCTCCATTTGCCTGACACCGTGGTAACTCTGACCAAAACAAGACCCTGACGTTTGGAATATTTGTGGTTTATTAACTAAAAAGCATGTGGTTTGAGGATTGCATGGTTTAAAATTTTAAAAGTAGATCCCAAACCTCACATCAATAGAAGTATCTGAGTATTTGTAATTGAAGTTTTAATTAAAGAACAAAAAATGCTACAACACATAACAAGGAACACACTACCTTTTCCAGGTCTGGTGGACTTGAGAGAGCCTATCATGTGAATTATATAAATTTTAAAAAAATCTTACATCAAGTAGTGTGGAAAAATTATGAGACATGGTAGATGCTACAGAGGAAATTTAGTCTTTATAACATGAGCCCCTCTCAGAAGAGCAGTGCACAAATCTGTGTGGGTTCATTTTCCCTTTTCTCTGCTTGCTGGGAGCAGAGCCTGGAGAAGCATTATTAGCAGTTTGTCAGTATATTGGAGTTAGGGCTCAGCACTCAATGACCATTTAATTAACTGTTTGATGCTTTAAGGATCTGCATTGCCAGAAGAGTCACCTGCTCCTGGATACAAGCCTGCACAGCTGTTACCAGGAGCTGCAGTGACCTCCAGCAATCCTGAATTTGCTGCTCTTTGAAGAGTTACATCTACTGCTTCAAACTCTCACTTGCCCTATTAGAAATTTTCCACAGCTTTCCAGACTTTTCTTGTGAAAAAAGGCTCTTATTTTATCCTTATTGAGGATTTACAAGTGATACATCATTGCTGCTCTTCGGTATGGGGTTGCTACTGCTTGTGAGCCACTTTGCCTGTTTGGGTGCTGTAGGGTGTTCTGATGGTTTGCAGGTACTGAGAGAAGCTGTCCAGCCACTTTGCTTGGGGCAAATTCAGTCTTTGTTCCACACTGCTGTGCTTTGTCTTCTGTGTCACACAGACACACAGTCACAGGGAGGGTCACAAGGATATTGTACACAGGTCCAAAAAACCCAGTTCTTTTTTGGTACAGGAATACCATGTCTTCTGTGGTAGCTCTTTTAATTTACTATGTACAGTCTGCTTGCTTGTTCTGACAAATATGCAACAGCTTTTACTAGGAGCTCAGTTGTCATCTTGCACTGTCTCATGCTCATCTTTATTTCACATACACTACACAAGACAATAACTTCTTTCCAAAGTGTCACAGTGATCAATTTAAACTTTCCCATCATCACTAGCTGTTCTAATGTGATCTATGCAGTTTGCTTCTGTTTAGATTCTCATTTTCAGACAGGCTACCTGGATTGTAGCACTGCAGAATAGAGACTGCACAGGGTAGTTCTGTGTGAGTTGAAACTTTATTCTTTCATTTTTCTTCTCTGTGAACTCAGAGATACCTGATTAGCTGAAGTAGTGATACCAATAAAATGTCAAATTGCAGTCAGTTTTAGAGAAAGGTCAGTGTATATATCAGATACTTTTGAGATACCTGAAATTCATGATGTATTGATTATCTTGTTTGCATACCACAGTGTTTCATTGGGTAGTCATTAATCACTGTATGAGCACAGGCCCCAAGAGAACACACCAGGATATCAATATTCTTGTCCAAGTTGTATTTCTACTAGCAGTATCTAATAATGCTACTAAATGACCATGTCAAAAAATAACTTTCATTCACAGAAGAGAACTATGCAGATGTTCACCCTCCCCACAAAGCCACCAGTCTGGCTCAAAAAGTGGAATAGAGGTGTTTGCCTTAATACAGTGCTGACTGTAAACCAACATGTCATTGTCATTAAATAAGATCCCCTGCAGGTAAAATGGCCTCTGTTGAAAAGCATGTTCCTTACTTTAATTCTAAACCTATGCTTGAATTTAATTTCTTGTGAGAGGACCTTTGAGATCAGACTGTAAATTCATGTACAGGTCTTTATTGATATTTGAAAAAGAACTGGCTAATCTTTCTGTTGTGAGACAATTTCTGGAGACAGTAAAGAAAGCAGTTGCTGTGGTCCTAATTTCATTAGGCTGACATTTCAAATTCTGCCAAATGCCTTGGTTAAAAAGTGTTTTATTGCATGAATTAAATAGCTTGTTGGAGATGCCATATTGTTGGATACCACTTTAGGTAACAACAAATAAATAATGAAGTGAAAGAAGGAAAGCAATGAAGGAGGGGAAATTTCCTGAAAAGAAGGAAAAAAGAAACACTGTTTATACCCTTTTGGGAAAGGAATTGGGGCTTTTTTTTTTAAGATCTGCCTGTCATCCATTTCCAAATGAGCTGAGGATTTTTCTGCTGTTCAATCAGTGTGAAATTCAAAGTAAACCAGCAGTAAATAGAATGAAAGAAGCTAAATTTTTAGGTTCTCAGTGGTAAAGAGAGCAGATTGCTGGCTTGAGTTGTAGGCTGGGACTTCCATCATTCTGCGTTAGTATTAGGATTTTCTAGGTACCCCACTTACCAGTCTGACAGTGCTAAATTAAAACATCTCTTCTTCCCTAAAAGCATTAAAAATTAGACATGGAATTGAAATATGCAAAAGTAGCATGTGTGCTTGCTCTTTCTCTGTAACCCCCTGAAAGAATATAGATTGATTCATTGTAATTTCTGCTTTACTTGAAGAGAGAGTGCTCCAACCAGCTACATTTGATTGTGAGTCCTTAAACAGGGGATGCAGGTCTCAAACTACAATTTCCTCAAAATTCTGTGTTAGGGAAGGATTTAAGTAGCTACCTCTTGATTACTATAGGGTAAAACCGATTTAGAAAAATGCTTTTGCAGAGCAGAATTAATTTTACCTGGAGTGCAGATGTTACCATTCCTGTACTTTTGCAGAGGGAGAAATAATCCTCAGGCACTATGGGAAGGAAGCAGAGCTTCAACATCTTACCCTGAAGTGTGACCAAGAGAAATCAAGCACAGTGAAAGCACTAAGTGCAATTGAAGGCCAGTGGTCTTGAGCACAGTTGGAATAGCCAGGTTGCTCTCTCACAATTACAGCTTATCTCATTTAATACATGCTTCAGCCAATCCATTTGCCTCCTGTTTGTGCTTTGTAGCTTTTGTAGTGTCACAATCTCAACATTAGAGCAGCTGCTAGTTCCTCATGCTTTGGCTTTTTCCTATAATTAAGGCTTATTTGCAGTTATTGCTGTGAAACCTTTGTGGTGTTACAGACTATGTACTACAGCAAAGAGCTGGATTTGGAATGGAGCTTGAGCCAAGGTGGTTTCTGCAGCAGAGCTCAGCACTATGCACTGATGATAGCAATGCACATCTCTAAAGGACACTGTCCCAGGAAAAGCCATGTTTTTTTTCTGGTCAGCAGTGGGATAATATTGTCTTCTAGAAAGCAGCCCATTATACTGGCATAATTGCAGTCTGATGGTAAATCAGTTTGAGCTCTCTTATATGCTTATTTACTATTATGCCACTCATAAAGCTGAAAGAAATTGCTGCCTTTTAGTGGTCACTTATAAGGAAATTTACACCCCAGTAATGAATGCATTATGAAAGCAGTTTAGGCATATTAATATCAGACTGACCTGAAGTATGGAAACACTAATCCATCTCTTTAGTTTTGCCTTGTAAAATGATTCTGGGTGGAAGCAGGCTCAAGTGAAGAACTGACTTGTGATCTATATATGATGCACTAGGTAATTTTGTATGATAAGGCTGTGCATTTTTTAAAAAAAAAGTCATGTCCCAAGTTTCCTGTCTAAGCACATGAAAGGAGGGGTGGCAAATCTGCTTTCCTTACTTCAGCTAGGAGCTTCTTGAATGGGAAGCATGAACTAACTACACCTTTCACTGCAATGTTACTAAAAGGCAAAGTCCAGCACTGTAATTTCTGAAGCAGAAATTATTTGCATCCAGTTCGAAGAATATCTGATACTTGTTTTCCCAAATGTGCCTTCCAGGGTTTCACCAGGCTGTTCATGTTCACAAGGAGTTTGCCAGTCCTAGAGTCCTCCTGGCCTGCTATAAGATAGTCAGTACCTAGTTTAAAAGAAAAAAAAAGAAAAAGGGAAAGGGGGAAGCCTTAGTTAGCAAATAAAATAAGAAAGAACCAAATGCAGAGTTTCTCTTTTTCATATAGATCTGGCATACAGCACCAATTTCATCCAGTTTATGCCATTTTATGTGTATCCATCCATGTGCATACTGTCACTGCTGGCTCCTGGGCACAGATTCACTGGTGGCAGGATTGTGCTCAGGGATTACAACTACAAATTGATTTTGTTCCAGTGAGGCTCTGCACACAGATCTGCTGGGATGTGGCAGCTGCTGCTTATACCTTCGCCCCCCTCCTGCCTTTACCACCCTCCTTGAGAAGTGTGAGCTGGAAAGCAAACATGCCTTGCTGAGGATGAATCAAAGGATGCTGCTGCAGAAAGGCTGATCACAGCTGATATTCATAAGCACTGTTTTCAGGGGAAGCAAAACCCCTGGTGAGTGTTTTGTCCTTACCAGGATTGAGAATGGGACATGTACAGCCCCTGTTGGTCCAGGATTCTGGGTAAATGCTTCTGTTGCTCCGAGCAATTTTCACTTTTCCTGATTTCAGGACCTTCTTCACTTTCACCACAACTTCTGCATGGGTCCCTTTGTCATGAGCAGACAGGATTCTTGCTTTTATTACTGCCAGAAAACATATCCGGATAGAGACCAACAGTGAATTTCTAAATGAATTTTGGTTTACGCTGCTAAAAGGTAGAATTTTAACACCTTGAAAGAAGACATGAAAAAAACCCCGAAGGGCAGCTGTACAGAAAGTACAGTGCTTGTCCACTTCACTGATGGATCTTTTAAATAAATCTGGAGAAGAAAAACTGGATTTTTCTTTTGAAGTAGTTAACTCATCCTTTCACCATGTTTTTTAGCAACTAATTTTTAATGAGCTGATGTCAAACACTTGGAAATTCTAAGAAAGCACTTGTATGTATACAAAAGGAAAGGTGAAAAACCCTGACCAACAGCTACCAGTCTGATTTCAAGTGCACCAATTCTACACTTTATATTTCCAGTTTGAAAACTTTAGTCTTTTGCTTTAGCACTGGCCTCTCAAAATTTCTGTCCTGTGAGAAGGCACTGTCTACAGGAAGGAAGTCAGGAAGTTTCCCATCAGGCATATGACATGACTAAAATTCCATGATTGCACAACAAACCAGAAGAAGTGTTTTTGTTTTTGGTCCAACATCTGGTTGCCATGATAGGTTTCTGTTCCTTTTAATTTAGTACGATCCTATAACTTTTTGGCATGATGGGCTCATGTAGATCAGCCCCTCAAGTAGTCTTTGTTGTCTCCTGGCACAAGCACACCAAATCTCTGGATCCCAGAGCTTTCCTTTCTTGTTTCATGTGATGGCATGAACCAGGTGTTCATAAACAACAGTATTAAATACATTCTTTGTAAATGAGCATGGCTATTTGAACCTGTATAATGATTGCAAAAGCAATGGCATCTTAGATGTGAGGTTTTTTATAATTTTTTTTTGATGTAGAGGCCAGTCATTCCATTCCACTGAGTATTATTCTAGCACCCCTCCTGCTGTAAAGAGGGAAATTAACTGGGTGGGAAGGAGACACCACAGAGCTTTGCATGGAAAATGCTTTTAAGTTCTGATCAGAAGTTGGACGTGTCACTAGACAAAAAAGGCAGAAGAAATCCTACCTCTCAGGGCTTAACCAATCCTGTTATTTTTTATAGCTATCAGCTAACAATATGCATAGTAGGAACATTGTGAAATAATCATAGCTTGGGGGCATGTTACCCACTTACCATAGGCATATTTCATCTGGCAGAAGTCACTGACGCTTCCAAGCACCTTTTCTTTGCACACACACTTTTCTAGCAGGGAAACCCCAGAACACAAAGGGTTGGAGAAGAGCCAGGACATGAGAGAGAAAAGAAGAGCAAATGATCGCGTCAGTTATAATGTTAGATATCTATAGTTCCCATTATCTGTATGGACCTTAAGAATTAAATTGGAGAGTGAGCTCAGTTATTTGCAAATGTGTTTCTTGTTATATGATAAAATAATTACTCTGAAATCTGATCAGCACTGTCAAGTAAAATGCATCCCACATGAGGCCTATTGTACAGTTAATAAACTGATCCTAATGAAGAGGTTTGTAAGAATCAGATCCAGCTATATATCATGTAAGTAATGAGACCTTTGTTTGATCCCATAACCTAAGAAATGCTGATCCTTCCTGGGACTGAGGCAAAATCCATCTCAGAAAAGTCAGGCTATGCAGCAAGTGGCAGTGTTACCTCTGGCAAACCAGTGCTAATGGTAAGTGCTGATCTTTACAGGGCAGGCAAAAATGAGAACTATTTAAATACTACAGACAGACTAAGCTGGAGATGAATGGGGCAGACCCAGCCAGGTTGGAGGGTTGGAAGAACTGGCAACCAAATGTTCCCGAACTCTGGGCTGTACCTGGGTGCCTGAGTGCAGAAAATCCCTGCTCGTGGTCGTTCCATCTCCACTCCTCTTGGCTGTCGTTGGCCGGCGCCTGGCTGAGGTCAGGGATGCGCCCCCCGATGGGGATGTTAAAGAAGGGCTCGCTCTCGTAGCTGCGGGACACACAAAGCACAGCACTCAGGGCATGGCACGGCTGGGAAACAGCTGGCCTTGCCTCTACCCAGACTGGTGAGCTTGCCTTCTTCACATTGGCAGTGCAAATATGAGCAGCACTTCATGTGAGGTGGAGAGAGCTGGGCTTTTATTTAGGCCTCCCATTGCTGAACTTTGCATTTTTAAAAGTACCTATAAATTTGGCCTTTTTTGCTTACGTTTGTTTGTTTTTAGGGGATTATGTAACTTAGTGAGCACTTGTTGATGTCACTGGGACCTGAGGACAGCTGCAGGACCTGTAGAACTGCAATTGCTCAGCAAATCACAGGATTTCTGTACTGATTAATACCTGTCTGGGGTACACATGCCTGGCCCTCTAGAAATGAGAGGGAGACTATTGTTCACTTTACCCTGGGCACATATGAGAGGAAGGCTCTTCAGACTCTTCCATCTATTTCCAAAGCAAAGGTGTGTTTAAAGACCCTGCACATATCTCCACAGGGTTGTGGGAATGCCTATTATTACTGCAAAAAGTCATCTGTTCAAGATTGCCTTGGATAATGCAGTGGACTTAGAGGTGTAAATGTAACCTAAGAAACCTTTTATGATTTACAGCCACCTTTTCAAATGATTGTGCACCCTCCAGTTACTGTTATTGCTGCAGGATTTGTTAGTCTTTGTTCAATTTCACAGAGTCCCATCTCCAAGGGAGCCCAGAGCAGGGTTTCTTTACCTGTTGAAGCAAGTGCCAGTGTGCTGGTCACAGTCTCTGGCGCAGTCACAGGGGCGGCAGCCGCTCTCTCCAAAGCCCCAGTAGCCCACGAGGCACCTGTCACACTTGGGACCCGCCACGCCTGGTTTGCAGTAGCAGAATCCTGTCCGGGGGTGGCACCTCCAGCTGCTGCTGAACGTGGCATTGGCTGAACCCATGGGCTGGCAAGCACAGGCTGGGGACACACGGCGAGAGGCAATCCACATTGTGTGCCATGGGGTTAGCTGGTTAAGTGACATTTCTGCAAGGCTGATGTACTTGTACCCTCTTCCTCATGCTCAGCAGTTTTAAGTCAGAACTAGTAAACACTGCATTTCAGCCTACATTAGCATACTTTTTCTTTTTAATTTGTTAGACAAAACAAAACAAGTACAACTGTGAGCATTTGTGCATGAAAGTCAGTTCTTCCCTGCTACACAAAGTGTGACCATACAGGGTTCTGAAGTGATACCAGGGAGCCTCCTCTGTATGTTTATTTTTAAAGGGGCTTGAAGGTGAATCACTTTAAAAGTGTTTTGCAGAAAGTTTCACTAGCAAGTACAAAGTAAAGAATTATAGCTATTGCCTACATATTTTCAATTTCTGCCTCCTAAGAGTGCACAGATTTCCTTCAGTTCCTTTCTGAAATAATAAACATCTCACCCTGCAGTACTGTATTTATGTAAAGAAGCTGATGAATTGTTTTTTACAAATACATGAGCAGATTTTTTCAAGGAAGGCAAGCAGAATGAGAGAAGATCTCTAAACACACTACATGTAGCTGAAGATGAGCAAATAGGAGGAAAAAAACCTCCAAATCTTTCAAATGTTGCCAGTTTGACAGCAGCCTAGCAACTCAAGGCAATTTGTCAGGAAAACAGATAGTTACAGCTCCTGTGGGGAACTCTTCCTGCACTGACAATAACTTGTCATAATTCCACACCTCTGGTACATTCCTGATGTGACAGCACCAGGGAGGGATGCACAGAGAGAGAGGTGCAGGCCAGCACAGCTGACTCCTCTCCATCTGGGCAGAACGTGGCTGAGATGGTCAAGCCTCATGCCAACAGCTCTGCAGAAGTAAAATACAAGCAGTAAACAAACCCACTCATTTCTGATGTTCAGACAAGTTTGATCAAAATGAGAACTGAGCTGAACTCCAGGCCTTCATGTTTCAGCTCTTTTTTGTATTACGAAGGCAGCATGCCCTGACTTTTACTTGTAGCAGACTGAAAACGTAGTGCTTCACTACTTCATCCATCTGGAAGAGGGCAGAAATAAAAATCTCATGGCTAAGGCCTGCTTTTACAGAGATTTTCAGTTAAATGTTGGACACCCAAGGTGTTTAGATAGCTTGGATCAGAGACCAGCCTTTTTGGATGCTTATTTGAACCAAACATGATCTCCAAAGCTTTTGAAGTTTGCCCATCATTGTTTCTGATCAAACTACTTTTCTTCATGAGCTCACAGATAAGAGACCAAATGAACACTCTGATCCCACACATCACTTTCCAAGGGGAAAGGGGCAAATATATGACTAAAGAGAGTTTAAAATGTAGCAGGGATAGATTCACTTTCATCTACAAGCTCATATTAGAAACTCAGGAAAAGAAAATATCTTTTGGAAACACTACAAGAAGAAGGGTGAGCAATTTTTTTTAAAGGGCATTTCCCTTATGATCTGCTTACCATATAATTATTTTTTTTCCTCATGCCCTGTGTTCTTTATGCCAATAATTTTAATAATATTATTATACTGCTGTGGATGGATGTGAGCCTGTTGTGCTCAGGGGACACTAGCACAACAGCCTAGGGACAGAAAAGCCCTGTGCTGTCATGGGCAATGTGCTGGGCACAATGGGCGGGCTGGTGGAGGGCAGCAGCCTCTCCTGTTTGCCACAAAGCAGCCTCGACTTTGGGAGCAAACCCAGGCCTTGTGCTGTCAGTTCTGGAGAGCAGGTGTAACACTGAAGTGCTCATTAGCCCTGACAGGTTCAAAGGCAAGGTCTGATTTTTTGCTGCTAAATTTGATTTTGCCCCCCTCCTCCTAATTTTTGCAGGGCTGACTACATCACCCTATAAAAGAGACCCTTAGTTTGTCAGTCACTGAGAAAAATGGATGCCATAGATATGGGGATAAGGAGGGGAAAAACTCTTCCTTTAGTGCAGACATGTTTGAGATACAAGGACTAAGAGTTTGCCAACACTGGGGTTTACTCAAATCCAGGTTTGTTTTCACTGTAATATCACTATATGTAGGATCTACCTGCGGAGTTTTCACTTAAAATGCCTTAGATTACTGCACCCCCTGGGTCTGTCTTTATCTCCCTTATTTCTAGTTTTCAGGTTTCATCAGTAAGAGTCACTTAACAGATGGCTAATTCACATCACTAGACTACCTATCCCCATCTGAGACTGGAACCTGATTCAGGAAGATGAGAACTTCTCCTACCCTATCCCTAAGGGAAAATATTACAGCACAGTGCCTGACAGCACTGGTGAAAGCTGATGAGGAAGCAGAAAACAAAAGTGCCTTTTTTTTATTATTTTGAGGCTACAGTAAAAATAATGTTCCCAAATGAACTGTGGGACATATTCTTCAGTTAGAAACTGGGACAGCTTCTGGTGGATCAGAAAGCAAGCTGAATCAATACATGTACAACACTTTCAGATGAGTTATACAAGTGGCTTGCAAACGCTTTACTCAGTCTGTGTTTATTTAGCATTTCAGCTTGGGTGGGTACATTGTCTGGCTTCCAGAGTATTATGGCCAAAATCCCAGTTGTGCATCTAAGGTAACTCCTAAAATAAGAGCCCACATGTCACATGCTGAAGGGGCAGCTGTGGATGACTGGGTTTTTATCTGTTTAACAGTACCATGGATTTGCAACTAAACCTCACAATTAAAGAAACATAAAAGCAAGTTTCCAAAACCTCACCCTTTAACATTTTCCAATATTTGACAACCTTTCCCCACTGATTTTTGCTTCTTTTCTCTTGGCAAACCCTCATTTTCTCTCCATCCACCTCCCTGTCTAACAAAACATCAGCCAATGTGACAATGGCCTTGTTTGTCAAAGGCAACGTCAATTATGTTAGCGACGGTGTGCAGACAGTCCTGGCTCAGAGCTGGGTGGTTTATTTGGGTTCTCCCCATGACAGCAGTGTAGTGAAAAACATCATTTTACTTTAGAGTTGCCTATTGGTCACAGAGTATCACGAAGCATCCTCTTTTAGTCTCCCATAGTAAGTTTTTGTCAGACACTACTGTAAAAGGGAGGAGACAAGAAATAATGAAAAATGAATAATTCATACTGCAATCTCCACTCAAGTCTGTAATAAATCTGTCTGCCCTCAGCACAGCTGTCTTCCCCATGTAATTAGACACAGATGTAAAATATAATATTTGTTGTAACAACGTAGTCCCAACTTACAGGAAAATACCAAGTGCTCCAAGTCAATGGCCTTTGAGGTATCTTGACTTAAACTTTTGTCTAATAATACTGCATAAGAGATAGCTGTGAGCAGACTGGCTATTTGATTAAAAAAAGAAAACCAGGCAAAATGAAAAATCTAACAGTCTTTTGAGTCTGAAATGTATACATGTATGTCTTGGGAGTATATGATCAAACCAGTGTGATTTTTAAAGCATGTCAGGTGTGGCAATTGACTCTGCCAATGATTTTTCTTAAATGAAGGAAATAAGATAGACAGCTCTGTGTGTGGTCAGGGCTGATTAAGACAGACTTTGAACCAAGATGTGATGGGGCCTTTGTGATATTAGAATTAAAAGTTCACTCCCTCTGCTCAGAAGTAAAAGGATGAGAAGCAGAGCCTTTCAGACCATGTGTGTGTGCATGTGCATCTGGGCACATTTTAATTTTCTAGCCTCGTTCTTTGAGTAAAAAAGCTTGTTTTCCTGGAGACCCTTTTTAATGGGTCTACATGCCTGCATTATTTTTAAGCTAAGCAAAGGGTGAGTACAAAGGATGGTGCCATTTCAGAAGGATCCCTTAAGCCTTGGAATAAGCCACAGGAAAGAGCCAAGGATACAGCAGCTTTTCTAACCATTGGTTAGGAAACAATTAGGCTTTTGAGTCAAAGCTCCCATACAAGTCTATATCCAAACTACTTAATCCTGTGTTGTCACCCCCAATAACAGGCAGGTGTGTGCCTTGCTCTGGGACTCTTTTCATGCCTTTTTTCTTTTTAATATAGATCTAAGCAGTGTCAAAACAAGGCTCTGCCCATGACCTGGCTCTCATTCATCTCAGCTGGTAGGAACAGGAGAAGCAAAGGGATCAGAGGCAGGCTACCTCTGCAGACAAAAAGGAATAGCAGATTCACACTTACATACCAAATTTCAGCAGGTTTTTTTTTGTTCTGAGGGAATGTCTTTGCAGTCTCGCACTGGAGGGTCAGCTCAGGGTGGTTTAGATAGTGCCAGGAGATCCAATTGTTATACAACTTTTTTTTTCCCGAGCAGATTAAGAGAGAATGCTATTCATTATTATGACTAATGCTTAAAGACTGTTTCTGGGCCTGAGCAGTGTCCTGTTAACTTTCTGGGAGCCTGAGGGGGATGTCACAGCTGAACCTGGACTTTGCTCTGGATGGCAGAGCACTCTTCAAGCGTGCTTTCTCAAAGGGATTAGCACAGCATTTCATTCAGCTTTTTCATTAGCCTTCCTCTCCCAGCTCAGTATCTACTGTACACAAGGGTCAAGTTTTCATGTCCCATTGAAGGTTTTTTTTTCCTCTGAGTTCAAAATGAGAAGATGAGCACTAGGTTGCTCTCACCAAAACAATTCATTCAGTCTGCTGTTTGCAGTTTATTACTGCTTTTCAACACTTGCTCAGTGGGTGGGTTTTTTCATTTAGTGTTGTTAGTCTGGCATTGTTTGCATGAATTTCTCAAAGTGAGACGATGCCTTGGAATTGGCACACTTAAATCCCAAAAAACCATGGTAATCCAGAAGTGGCAGCTCTTCAATTTACAATCAGCAGGCTGATGTATGACAAAAATGTATCTGGTGGTCTCATTGTCTAATATATTAGCAATGCTCAAAATAGAAACTTTTTTTTACTGAGTAACCAGAGTTGGTTTTAGGGTCACACAACTTGAAGAACTTGGACCACACCAGATGAGGTTTACTGGCAATGCAAGTTTTCAACCTAAAGGATAGAGGAGAGGGCCTCTATCCTGCAGGAAGCTTTTCAGTTTAATGCCAGCTGATGATGGTCCTGCAAGAAAAAGATTCTCTCTATCAAACTGAGTCTGTTCTAACCAAAGCCTGTCCTCACTGGTGTTTCTGGTTTTGCTGTCTCTGATAATAACCAAAATAGTGAAGTGTTCCCTGAAAATTCTCTGCAGAGGTGCAGCATAACATGAAGTGCACACTTACACACTGCCTGCAATTCACAGGGGGAAGTGTTTGGGGACCATGTCTTCCATCATACAAAGTACTACCTATTATGGTAATTTGTCAAATCTTTTGGTGGGAATTCTCTTCTTTGCCTTAAATAAAAGGGAAAAGGCACAGATTAACCACCTCCTTCCCAGTTTTCTCTGAACTCTGTAGCTATATCCAGAGTTCCTCCTGTTCCTACAGAGGTACAAGCATTGTGCACACAGCTGCTGTAAAAGCTAAGTGGGCTGCAATCCCTTTCCTTATATCATGATATGACAAGCATTCCTGAATGCCTTTACAGCCCTGGGAAAGGTCCCACTGACTTGAATCATTCACAGAGAGGGTCGTGCTTGCCTTTGCTGCTGAATCAAACCCATTAGATTCATCTCAGCTAAGAGAAACTAATGCAAGCTAGTGATCCAGAGCACCTCTTAGGGAAATAGATATGCTTTAGAGGGCAATTCAGTCCATCTGTTTCAGTCATCTACCTTAGGCTTCAATAAATAATTCCCCAGAGGTCCCACTGTTTCTCCACTGACAGAACAAGGAGCCTAGAAAAGACCTATAACCTTCAGTGACTAAAGCAGGATGGCACCTCTCTGGGCCTGATCACGCATCTCTGAGTGGAGACAATTGCATCTGGGGGCCTTCTGCTGGCAGCAGCACCTTCCCAGGTGAAAAGGACATTGTTGTGTTTGACTGGCTCAATAGGAATAAAGCTCTTTCAACAAGGTAAATTTCTGAACAGTTTTTCTTTTGCTGTGCAGAGTTTTGGCAGGGGTTACTGAGAGACCTGTAACCAGACCAGACAAGAGAGGCAGACGTAGAGTCGAGGTCTGATTTCATCTAGGCAAACTGTTCTAGGGTTTCCACACAGATAGGCTGTATTTTCAAACAATGTTTTTTTCCTCTCTGCTGCTCTCCAGTGCTCCTTGACTTTAGCAGTTATCTCGTATTACACATGATGCTGGTTACTGCACCATCTCCCTGCTGCTCAGTACAAGAGTTCATACACAGATTCTTTCAGGTGCTATGAGATTGAAAGCCAATCTTCTGAAAGAACAATTTATTCTCATTACAATATTTCCCAGCAGAAAATCTGCTCAGAGGAGAAACAGAACTAGAAAGGGGCCACCATAGAACATTAAAAGATACAGGGTGAGCCAGATAAGCTCACCCTTTGCCCTGTCTGCTGATCCATGTTCTGTGATGAACATTATGAAAATGAGAAGAAAAGTTGTGTGGAAGTAGTCTGCTGTCACCAAGAATGCAAAAGAGCAGAAACAGTGGATATGTTGGGTACAGAAAGTTTAAGCAATATCACAGGGCTCACAGTACTAGGGAAAGGAGTAACCTAAGTGTTTAAGAGGAATCATGTTGAAGAACATTAAAAGGGTCAGAAAAACTTCAAAAGCTCATTATGTCTGTGGACAAGAGGTCAGATAACAGACAATGAAGTTCTCTATGCTGGCAACTGATGTCTGAGCTGTGGGGAAGGAAAATTATTCAAAGGAAAAAATGAAATTAGGTATATTGCTGGAAATAGCAACCTCTCAAACAGATGTGAGATAGAATCAGATGTGTGAAGCTTGGCAAGATACTGAGGAAATGTTTACTTTAAGTGAAGGAGATTTGGGCTGTTTGCCAGACTAGCTGGGTACAAACTCTCTTGATCCAGAGGTTGCACATCCTCTTCGTGCAGCCATTAGTGCCTCTGTGCCTGAGACACACCCTAACACATTCTGCTGAAGTGTTAATGATGCAATTAATTTGGTCAGAGCACCTCATAACACAGATGTAGAGCCCGGAGATAAGTCTGCCTGAGTTCTGATGTATTTGTTCCCAAGTGAATATGCACAGTCCCAGGTTTCCTGTATCTTCTGCATCCAATGTATGTATTTATGTGCACAGATGTTGCACAACCAAATGGAACTTAACAATCACTTGCACATAGGCTCACACAGTCTTGAGAGGTACAGAAAAAACCCCAGGTAAATAAAATGTGCCTCAAGAGAAAAGGAACCATATTAATTTAAAATCAAATATAAGAAGAATGTACCTTTCCCCAGGAGGCAATGCATTTGGAGAACTGAATCAGTTATCACCAAAAAAAAGTGTCATAACATGGGGACAAATAGACACAGAAAATCAGGATGATCACCTTTGATCAAAACCCCCTGCAGTTTAGGAAAAGAATACAAAGAAAAGTTAGTAATACTCATGAGCTACCTCTACAGGAGTTACTGATTCTATAGAAATTATTTCGTTCTTTTAATAATTCCTCCGCCGTTCGTTTTTCCCCTCATCCAGCACGGTCACTTACGTTTGCAGACCTCTGGAGAAGACATGGGCTTCCCTCTGTCCCGGTAAAAGCCTGGTTTGCACCTCTGGCACCGATGTCCCTCCGTGTTGTGCTTGCAGTCGTCACAGACTCCGCCGCTGCGCTTCCCCGAGGCCAGCCACACGCTCAGGTCGAAGTGGCAGCTCTCGGCGTGGTTGTGGCAGCGACACTCTGGTGAGGACAACATAGTGTCCTTCAGGCTTTTATAACTGGCACAGAAATCATGGCATCATTTTCCAAACCAATCTCTCAGGGTGTTAAACTGTGCTAGAACCTGGAATGTGAGGGGGTGTAGCTACAGGAAAACCGGATTTGTGGCTTGTAAATTCCACTTCCCAACAGCCCCAGTGAAGAAAAACGATCTGCACACTGAAGTTCTCCATCAATGACCAGCAATTTATCCCCAGTTTCTGTAATGGGCACCATTACTGTAAATCACAGAAGTCTTTGTGAGGGAGCTTTGCCTGCTGGCATGGTGAGTACTCATCCTGAGAGCCTGAGTCAGTCAACTCCTTCCACTTACTTCTGCATTCATTTGGTGCCCCTGTTTTGCCATCTCCTGGCTTCCAAGGCTGGTCATTGTAGAGCGGAGCACATTTCTCACAGTGGTCCCCTGCCGTGTTGTGTCTGCACACACACTTCCCATGGACCTGTCAGGACAAAGAGAGTGCACTCAAAAAGCTACAGAAACAGGTGGAGTCCCCAGCAGCCTCATGAGGAGGTGGGACTTGTGCACAATTCCCACACAGCTGCCTGGCTCTCTTAGGAAACCCCCAGAACCTGGAGCTAAAATGTAGCTCTCTCTTTTCACAGTTATTAATGATGTAGAATTTTTCCTATATCTTACAAAATGCACATAGCAACAATTTAACTCTCAGTTGACTTTTTAACTACTGCATTGATGAACAACCTCTAGACTCTAAATTGTGTGAGCCAATAGGTCTTATTTTGATTTACAAGTTCAGGGCAAGAGCATGCAAAGAGTATCAAATACACTCTGGGCTGGCAGAGCTGAGTCACAGGAGAGGATAACAGGATGCTGGGCTCTCTTATTTGACATTAACACTGACCTGGAAGAGAGTGTAAACATAGGGAAATGAAATTACCATGAATTACTAAATTATAAATTGTTGGACAAATGAGCAAATAGTCCTGGATGTCCTAGTACAGTTAAAAATGTAACAAAAATATTAAAAATGGAAAAATACCAACCACAGGATAGTAACCCAAATACTCCCACAGGAAAGTAACCCAAAACTGCACATTCAATGAGGAAGACACTGATGTTTTAATTTAGGTACAATAGGCACCAGCCTGCCAACTTACATATGACTCTATATAAATTAGGTTAGTAGAAAAGGCCCAGTAAAATTTTGGGCTACGGAACTAAGAGCACTGTAACTCCAAGGGGACAGAAAATTGTACCTGCAATGCTGTGTTCAGTTTTGAACATCTTATTACCAGATAAATGAGGAATTAGAAGATGTTCAACAAAATTGAAAAAAGCTAGCTGAAGAATGGGACTGAAGTACATAAACCAGTCTAAGCTAGAAAAAAATACATAATATTTGATGGGCAAACAATGTGCAAAAATTCTTGACTAAAACTGGCTGAAAAGTTCTCTTTATGACTACTTCCTTGAAAAATTACTTGAAGAAAGAACTTGCTTCCTTTGTACTTACCTACATTCTTTGGAACACAATAATGATTTTTAATAATGGAATTGTTCAAATACATATCAGATTTGGAAGAAGGTATTCATACCAGAAACCAGACCTTGGAAACCGAGCTAGTCCAGCCTTCAAGGAGAAAGTTACTATTGAATCTACTTCTGCTAGTAGATTTTAACACCAGGAATAAAGCAGCCACTGCTACAAGAAACCATGATTTGGTGCACGAGATTCTGTAATATTAACCCACATCTAAGAATGGCCTTGCAGGAGGGGTTTTTTATGTTGTTTTTGTTTGTTTGTTTGTTTTTGTTTTATTTTATTTTTGTTTGGTTTTGTTTGTTTGGTTTGGTTTTTGTTTGTTTTGGGGTTTTTTGTTGTTTGTTTGTTTTTTTTAATAAAGGGATAGTATTCCAATATTTGTTCGCAATGCCTCAGGGAAAGGATTTCACAGATAAATTTTTTTTTAGGAAATGTCAAGCATAGGGTGTGAGAGAAAGGGAAGGGTGGCACCATAAGTCGTGTTCTACATTTATCACAAGAGCAGCTCCTGTTATGCCGGGAGACACTTGTACTAGAGCAGGAAATGCACAGAAATCAGGGATTAGACCCCTCTCCCTCTGGGCTGCTGAGGATCCTGAGCTCAGCACAGCTCTGCCCCACTATACATAACAAAAAAACAGTGGCTGAAATTTCCTTTTGACTGGGGTGCGAATTAAGTGTAATCCTTGAATCTCACCATTAACCCGAGGTACGTTTGCCACGGTCTTTCCTGGGGCTCGGGCTCTCCCCGCAGTGCCCGGTCCCCGCCGCGCAGAGCAGGCGGCTCGGGGGCAGCGCAGGCGTCCCAAAGGCCGGGACTGTGCGTGTGCTCCCCGGCCCCAAACTCAGGCGCCTCCGGCAACCTGCTCTCCGCTCGCCTGGTCTCCATTCCCCCGAGCAGCAATGTGGTGCGGCGAGCAGAGGGAGCGGTGCAGCTGGTGCCATCGCCCCTCAGGGCCAGCTGGCAGGGCCGCCGCCTCCTCACGGCCTGCGGGTCTGTCGGAGCCCCGGTGTGTCTGCGGCCTCTCGGAGCCTGCACGGCAAACTCGTCCAGCGGCATGGCAGATGACAAAGGCAGAAATACTGACACGGCAGCGTTGTGCTCGTCCCTTTTGGGTTTGATATTTCGGGCTTTAAGTTGCCCCTGTGATTACAGGGGCTGCTCTTCAGAAGCCAGAGAACAGGTAAAATGAACCTGACCCAGAACTATAGATTTGCACATCTCCAAACTTCACATTCCACCTGAACTTGACAGCCCATTCTAAAATGGATCAGAACAAAATCCTGGATCTCTTCACTTTCTTAGGAAATGCTTCTTGAAATGAATTTCTATGCAAAATCTCTAAGTTAGCCCATTTTACATTTTAGAAATACATACAAAAGCTGTGTATTCACTTTATTAAAGAAAGTTATTTGAAAAGTGCTGAGACTGTGCAGTTGGAAAATGGTAAGAATTAAACCATGCAATCTTATTTTAGCCTTGAATGACATGATCAAATATTCATTATTTCACAGGACCCTGTGCTTACAGTGCGCAGCACAGATGGTGTGAACACTCATGAACAATTATTCAGAAAAATAAATAGAAAAATTCAGTGAGAAAGGAAAGGAAAGGTCGAGTTGTTCTTTGGAAAGTAGATGTGTTAGTTTGCTTGTTGCCCACTGGTTTCTTGTGAACCCTAGTTTGTGGCATACTGTGAGCAGGAAAAAGGCAGAAAAGAAGCTTCCTACCTGTGATCCCTGCTATGGAACAGCTACCAAATACCTCTGGAAGGATGACTGGCTTAGACAAAAGGGCTGAGAAGTCAAGCAGACAGCCAGCAGGAGAGCCACTGAGCAGGCACAGGGAAACAGGGAAGCTGGCATGGAACTTCTTTTAGAAAGTGCTAGATTTGGGTACTAACCTTTTTTGTATAGGTTTAAGAACAAGGCAAAGATAATTGATTGGTATTGGTGGAAAGGTAAAGGAAAATTAAAGAGAAAGTAGTCTGCCATGTGTTGTCTGTGCATGGGTATCAAGGAATATTTTTTTCCATGGAGGATAATCTCAGATAGCATTCATGGGTGAAACAGCTACAGAAGAGAGTGCAACACGAGGTGACAATGAATTACAGAAAGGATTTGGATAGGAGAAGAGAACAGAGATAAACAGGTCACATTAAACACACAAGAAAAGTGATTAATGGATGTAAGTGGCCATCACAGAAAGTGGTTAATGCAGGAGAAGCTGAGCTGTGGAAGAGACCTGTTACATTTAAGTGTGAGATGAAATAAGAGTAGGTGAGGTGGCTGTGAGTAATGAGACAATTTGTTCTGTTAAAGAGTAAGAGATAGGAAAGGCATCCAGAGACTAAAGTCCAGGAAGGAACAAGAATGAAATACAGAAAACTGAGAGATAAAGTAGGAAATGGGATATCTGCTTAAAGACAGGAGAATGTGAGGGTCACATTCAACACCAGCACAAGGGAAGAAGGTGTTATTATTCACTACTGAAATAAGTCTGCATTCCTCTCACCAAAGTGTGATCAGAAAACTGGAAAATTGCAATCTGTCAAATGCAAGATCTCAGGATGCACTGGATCTCACTGGAACACAAATATCACCCAAGAAAGAGAAGATAATCAGACAAGTTCAGATCCAGGGGATTGTGCTGACACTTTTCTATGCCCTGGAAAGCAGGGTCAGATTTACATCGGATAATGACGATTAATAAGAAGATTGTCAGGAAGCAACAAGGACCTTGCTCTTTAGTGGCCAAAGGGCTACAAGCTGAGGCTTTCAACAGCAGAGGCTGGGCCCTTACTGAGGGGGCACATCCCAAGCACTGTGGGCAGAGCAGGGACAGCCCAGAAACAAAAAGGAAAGGGACCGGGATAATTCAGGAGCAGCAAGAGACAGGCCAAGAAAGACACAACGTGGGTGCAAAGTCCATTTAGAGGGCAGACTGAGAGACAAGCTACAGCACACACCAGGGAAGGGTGCAGAGGGGCCACAAAGAGAGGAGGTACAGACCTACAGCAGAGCCACAACATCCCCCCAGATGTGTGCAAAAAGGCACACCCAGAGCATAGCTCAGACAGGGTGAGAGCCCAGGGCTGATCTTGAATAGAATCCCCAAGCCAATGGACAGAGAGCACGGGTAAGAGTCCCAGGTGGGGCTGGTCAGGGCTGTTAAAGTTCTCTTAGTGCCTTCAGAACAGTAATAATAACACTTTGATTGGCACTGGATTAATGTCATTGGATGCTTTAGGATAGCTGACTACAAGGGGGCACCTGAGGTAAGAAATACTTCAGTGTTCTGCATTTGGAACTGGCAATCCAGGTGGAGGAACCTTGAAAGCAAGGTGTGAGTAGCAGAGGCAAGATTAATGCCACCAGTTAGGAAAGCAGCCAGTTTTTAGCTAAAGCCTGAGTAGTTTATGGCACTGATTTATATGAATGCATATAAATGTATTGGTACACCAGATGAAAAATTGAGATCCAGGGGATTTCTGTCTCATCTCTGTATTTCACTTTATGCTTTTGTTCCATATGTAACACTGCATCACTTGACATATCCTGATCCTTAGATACAAAAGTGTTTAGGCCTGTATGGACTTCTCCACTGTGCTCATTGCTGCAATACTTGAGCACTTTGGAAACATTATGAAATTTACTTTTATGACACCTCCCTACATCTGCTTTTCCTCATTACTCTGATAACTATTGTCTCTGAGGCTCTTTCCCATTCATTGTATTGAGAGTTCAGTTGCTCTGACAAATTTTTTTGAAACTGGACGGTGTCTTCCAAAGTTATTTTGAGGAATGGATCTGAGAAAAAGATGCAGGCAGCACACTGTGTAATTGTATAAACCTCCCCATTTCGTAATACCAGTCTGAAGTCCCATGTGCATCACCTGGCATAGTTTGCATTCTTGCAGTCCTGCTGTCCAAGTGCATTCAGCTGGGGTTGCTCCTGTCACTAATGCAGGCTGTCAGCTTTGAAAGATGAAAACTGTTGCTTTAAATGCTGATATTCTGGCTTCATCATGCTTCAAGTTTTCTAATCAGTTTTGCAAAGGGTAGACGTTTATAAACTGACATACCTGAATTTAGAGGATATAATTAGTCCAGAAAAGGAACACAAATGTTTTGTTATACTCAATCACCATCATATTGGCTTTAATGGCCATGTGAAAGCGAGTTCCACTTTTGTATTTTGGTATAGCAGCTGTGTTCTCGGACTGTGGCATCAGGATGTAAACTTTTTTGGGGTAATCTCAATTTGAGATATTTCCTTACTACTTCTTTTTATGCTATCGCCTACATCATGCCTTGAATTATGTATAAATTGGGCTGTAAAACCAGACCATGTTTGGAAAAAACCAAACCAAGGGGGTTTTTTTTCCCTTGGCACTAGTATTTTTAATCTGGATTAATTCTCTCATCTGTCTCACAGTACAGTCATGCTGTTACAAGTCTGGTGTTGCTGCCAAAGGCTTTGATTTGTACATCAACCACCTGAGCAGCTTTGAATCAGGACATAGAGGAGGTTATAGCTTTGTGGATTTTAATGCCAGGATGATCAGTTCCAATCATTTAGCTTGATCTGCTATATTCAGCCATGAGTTTCATCCACAGTTCTTCCATCAGGCTCTGTAACTTCTGGTGGATTTATAGCATATAGTGTAGAACTATATCCTGTTTTCATGCAACATTTCTAAGAAATTCCATGATACTTAGTCACCTTTGACTGCACAAAGCTGCTTCACCTGAATTCTGATCCACAGCTGAGAAAGTGAGTGGAAATTTTCCACCTCTTTGTCCTGCAGTTTTTAAATTTTTCTAAATTCTGTTCAGTTTCATATAATACCTGAAGCCTCTTGCTTTCACTCTGCCCATTTAGTTTGTTTACCTATTGTCCTCTCATTGTGATTCTTGCTCTTTCTCCTGGGCTACTCTCAGTCTATTTGGGGGCTTTTTTCCTGATGAATGAAGGTTAAATCTGGAAGCTTTCCAGGTCAGAGCAACTGTTGCTGATTCGGAAAAAACATTTGCCTTTGGAGTCTGTATTCACTCTGTGATGTCACCAGAGAAATTTGGGATACCACAGTTTGCAAGGACATCAGAGGCTATCCCTTACCTGCTTGTAGTAAAGTGACTCTTCCAGGGTCATTTTGCATGGCTAAAAGAAACAGTGTCTGCTGTTCTGCTTTGTTTCTCTTACAGTTCAAATGGGCCCTGTGGTCTCTCCAAATGAAAAGAAATATCCATGCAGATTATAAGAAATCTTTGGATATCAAGTCCTAAGAAGAGCACATACAACTTATAAGAGGCCAAACTAAAAATTTCCTTGAACTTTTTCAAAGTTGCAAAGAGAATGGGTGGTTTGGGAGGAAGTCCCAGATTACAGTGCCTGCTGTGGGCAGATGGACAAGTCAAATTCCTGCTCCAATCAGGAAGGAGAAAAACCATTACTTTCCTCTGTCACTTGCTGTTTTCTGGGAAAAGGTCTCATATGTGCAGATGTCTGAAAAGTAGTACACATATGGGTATTTTCTGAAGGAACTGAGTTTCTGGCTCATACTTGGTGACTTTGGTAAATTAAATCTCTAGGAATTTGATGGGGATAGGTAGAGTTGGGACACTTGTGGCAGGGCCACCTGAGCCCATACAGGTTTTGATCTCCATAGCAGCGAGTGAGAGAATGAGGTGCTGGTGGTTCTAATTTCACTGAATTGGTACTGGTGGAGAAAAATCAGTGATAGTGTTTAGCTGAATATTCAGACTGACATCCCTAAGAACTTTTTGAACAGTAACAAGGGAACAGGATAAATAAACTGAAAGGGGTACAAAATTCATACTTCATGTGAGGAGATATCACTCAGCCTGTGATACTTTCAAGACACAATTCCACCCTCTGCCTGAATTCACCTCCCTCAGGCTTTACACACACACCTGGTCCCTCAGTCCACATTTCATTCTGCTTTCTTACTGTTTTCTTTCTGAATTCTGCCTTGATTATTATTAATCTGGGGGGCAAGTTGTCCTCTTATTTTTGCCTGCAGTGCCATTATCAATCTGTAACAAACTGCACGTGAGTAACAGCTGTCAGGCTGAAATGCAGCCTGAGTTACAGCAGGTCACCAGCTCTTGGTGAGTGTCTTAAGAGTGGAGGAAGCAGAAAGAGGAATGAGACTCAGTATTTAAAGAAATTGTTGAGTGCCTGAATCGCAGCGTAATGAGTAAACACCACAGTTCAAATGTCCTGAAAGTGAATGGCACCTTTTGCATCTCTGAGTACTGGGCACAGCTGGAATCAGATAATGTGAAAACTTAGCTGGGGATTATGAATAGAACTGTCTGAAGAGGAGGTAGATAATATTTGCAAGGGTTACGACAGCCTGGTCACCTAGAAAATTGATATAAAAAAGCAAGTTTTTCCTTATGTGACCTCCATTATGCCAAACAAGGAATCCTACTTAGAACCAGATCCTGCTCCCTTTGAAGTAAGTGGAAAACTTTCCATTTGCTTCATTGTGGAGGATCAGGCCTACAGGGAGTCTAGTTTGTCTCTGTAAACAGGATAAAGAAGCAAAAGAAACATCCGAGGCCACTTGTAAGAATTTCCTGGCAGTGTAGGTACCAATATTTAACAAGTAAAGAAAAATAACCCTAATGCTTTATACAAAAACATTTTAATCCACATTTGCTTTCCTCTTTCCAAGCTTAACTTCTCATGGGCTAGAAAGAGAATTGTGAAATGTTTGGCAAACAAAAAGGACTTTGGTCTAGATTCTGTATTCTGTCCATATGCACTTTCTGCTTTGTAAACTTTGTTCTGGAAGCACCTCTGGACTCAGCTAAAAAGGATCATCAAATCAGATCCTAAACCAAATGTCTGTAGAGACACACATAACTTTGTACATCCTGCAGGGTAGGATAGGATTTTATTCTGTTGCATCCAACCATAGAACAAGACTAGATGCATTCAGCTGGCAGGGTCCTAGCAGTTGTTTCACTTTTAACAATGTATTTATGGCCTCCATTAAAAAAAAACAAAAACAAAAACCCCCAAAAAACCCCCAAACCAAACCAACAGAAAAAAAAAAAAACCAAACAAAAAAGAGAGAGGAAGTATTTGTAAGAGTTTGAAAAATGCAGGCTGTGATATTCAGAAAGGAGAATTTTGCTGTTAGCTGCCATAAGAAGCTGCTGAAGTTGGAAGAGGAATGGCACCTCTGTGTCTCTTTTTTTTCCCCCTTGGTCTGAGGAAAGCTAAATAGAAACCAAGAAAACATCACTGTCAATAGCAACAAACCTCAAATTCAAGATATGTTTGTCTTGAAGTTTCTTGCCTATTTACAGCTCCCATCTTCATTTCTCAACGTTTCCCTCCAATCCAACATGATATTCTCAGTAGTTTGTGCAGGAAATGTCATCTAGATAAACTGTATTGAGGGGGGTGCATGGCTTGTTTAAAAATTAAAAAAAGCCCCACAGGGAGGGTATTTATTATTACTGCTTTGCTCCAAAATAAGAAGACAGAGAATATTTTCATTGGATCCTATGGGCCTATTTTGAATCTCACTGTATTTTCACAAACTTATGACCAGAAATATGCATGAAACTCTGTAGGATTTCAAGCTATGAGGAATATGCACCATTTGGATGTTGGGTTTACAATCTGCAGTTTTCTGATATCCATTTGTTGCTATGACACTGTGGCATCTGTGACATTGCTTCTCACAGAGCTGCATTTCTTGTTGGCAGCCTCAGTGGAGAAGCCAGAAGCTGAATGAGTTGCCATGACTGAAGTGAGATATTCACAGATAAACTGATCATTGATAGATCATCCAATAGCCATAGCTCATCCAGTCCCTCCAAAATGGTGTTTAAAAGTATTAGTTCAAAAGTATCAAGAAATTTGCTTTAATTTTCTCCATTATTTAGCCTCTATGTAGTATCAGTTTAGTAGTGTTAGGAGTATTACAAAAGGAAGATATTTCATTTAGGGTAAGAAGAGCAAACTTACAACTTAATGCAATAATGCATTTTCTAAGACCCAAGTGCAGACTGATCTCAGATTTTGGGCCTATCCCATATCAAACAATTACAGTTGCTTTTTTTATTATTAACTACAGAAGATAAATACATCATAGGAGGACTATGAACAATTAAGAGGTTGAAACTCATATTACTTAAGACTTTCTGTGGAAGTCTTTATTTTTTTGCAGCATTTGATGTGACATCAGCCACATCAGCCACATTAAAACCTGTGTGTCTTGGGACTTGTTCTGCCCATGGATACCTTAAATATTAGATGTGGCCTGTGGATTGAATCAGGTTATTTCTGGATGAGCAGTGATTATAACATCTTTTCCACACCCTGTTTTATGTGGGTCACCATTACCATGTGACTAAAAGCAGAGCACCTTTCCTCTGCCAAGATATTGCAAAATGGCAAAGGTTTTTTTGCAGTATAGTTTGGCTGATAGGAACTGTATCACTGGTGTTCAACCCTCAACAACAAAGGCCTTTTCCTCCTGCTTGTAGCAAGGAAATTACTATACTGCAAACCCAAAAGTTATATACTTGCATAAACTCCTTAATGCTGGCTGTGTAAACCAAACCCTGAGATCTGGACTATGTGAACACTCCCCTCAGCACTACAAGATCATCACTGGTAAGCATTACATGAAGTGTAAAAGGATCCAGGGACCTGGATCTTCCATGAGTAGGTTTTCTTTTGTATTTGAGAAAGACTTAGGCTGTAATGTCTAAAGCACAAAAAAGATGAGTACAGTAGCATGATCATCGTTACTCCAGGCTTGTGTGACCTAGAGTAGAATTTTCAATTTTTACCACCCAAGGTTTCACACTTCTCTGGTTAGTACAAAAAATAGAACCTAAGGGAAGATATGGTGAGAACCTTCCAATCATATCTGCAGAAGGAGGATCCACACCTCACTTTGGTCATTGGGAAGAGGGGACAAGAAGGAATCATCTTAATTTGTAGCAGAGATTATTTAGGTGGGCACTAAAGAAGAGCTTTCAGAATGTTAAAACTGGAACAACTACTGAAGGTTTGAATGTTCTTTGTCTGGAAAATCTCATTCCACAAGCATTCATTAGTGAATGGTTTAGGTGTGCTTGATCACACCTTTATGTGAGGGCCCACTCGAGATCTTTTCCAGGCCTCCTCTAGGATTCTAGAGACAGTTAAAACTAGGGCAGGATTTTCTTATTTTTTGCACAGCTGTGTTTGAATCCTTGCTTAGACAAAGACTTGATAATATCTGTGCGAATCATGTGCTGCATCCACCCTCTCTCTCCTGGGACATGAGTCACTCGTGAAGTGCATTTCATCAAAACTATTTCACCTTCTGCCCCCTGAAGTCATTGATGGCACAAAAAGATTCTATTCCCTTGTGACCAGTGGGAAAAAATATCCAGTCATAGTTTACAGTGGTTATGCCAGTAACATTCACAATATTGTGTTTTCCTTTGCTGTTGGGCAGAATGTTTATTTTTCTACCAGCTGCACTCACTTAGTGTGTTATTCATCTATTTGATTTCACTATGTGTCTATTTAACAGTTTGAAGTAAGGACAATGCATTCTTTAAACAGCTTTTCTTCACACAGTTATGATTTAAGTGAGTATATATTATTTGAATCTGATAGTATTACTTAATGTAGCTGAATCTTGGATTTATACCACAGATGGAACAGATTCAGAATTATTTGAAAGTCATACAGTCCTAATTATCTTGCAATATCTACCTCTGAACCTAGGAAAGTTGAAAGGGAGACAATGACTACACATTCCAAAATAACATAAACCAAAATGTCAAGTGTACCATGTATCTGAAGGGACAGAAATTAGCTTAGTATGTTTCCCTTGAGTCTTTTACATCAGAGTGCATGAGGGAGTAGAATTCTAAGGGTTATTTGGGTTTTCAAAACCCAATGCAGAGACAGAGACTTCTGGATCCAGAGGAGATATTGACTAGTTCAGAGTGGCTTGAATTCTGTCTCTGATTTATGTGTCTAGATGTACCTGGATATTTGATTAGATTAAATGTCCCCGTGACTGTTATTGCAGTTCTCTACACAATGCTTGCAGATAAACCAAAAAGTCATTCCCTCTGAATTTCAATGTCTGAATGTGCATTCAAACACAGCTCCTCTTATGTACATCCAGAATTAAATGCAGATAAAAGACTGAACAGGGAGGAGATACTCCAAGTACTACAGAATAATTTTACTACGAGGTTTGGCTTCTTTTTAAAAAAATATTCTAACTTATTAAAGATGCATGGATAAAAGGGTTGGGGAGTGGAAATTATTTTCACATCCTGAACGTTGCTGTCTATGTTGTGAAAGTAACAAGAACACAGAAGGCTGAAAACCTAAAAGTGATGGCTGAAACTCTAAGTGTGACAGAACTGCTCATGTCTCACAAACTCAGAAAATCTGAGAAATTCTGCTCAGGGAAGACTTTGCATTAAGGATGTTAGTTGAGTTCTGTGCAGGCATATAAGTAGGATATTTCATTCACTACTTTTGGGGTTGCATGTCTATTTCAATTACAAAGGCCCCTTTGAATTTATAGCTATCTTGAGGTCCAGAGCTTTTAGCAATGGAGTTATTATACATGAAACTGTGGAAAGGACTATAGGAAGTATTTTCCCAGAGTGGTGTAGGTTTCACTAATGTGGATTGACTGTGCTGCCCTTTTTTTGGATAGGCTTAGGGAGGCTGTGACAGGATCACACACAAAACATACCTTTAGGCTGAGGCAGCAGAAGCAAGTAGCAAGTCTGGTAAGCTGGCAAATGTCTGGAACTCACCATGTTCTCCATGACTCCCGTCCTGTTGGCGAGCTCACATTCTTCTGCATGCCCATTGCAAAAGCAGCTTCCCCGGACAATCAGGTCATAAATAGCATAGTGGGCAAATCTCTGGGGCTTCTCTACCAATCCTGAGCCATGGCATGGACATTCCTGCCTTTTTAACAAAAGCAGGCGGAGGTTGGTGAGCTTCAGGAGATCTTGAGCCTCAGGACTGTAAGGGTCTTCGATCTTGTTAGCCGGACTTAAGGCACGATAAATCACCTGAAAGAGAGAAGGTTCACATCCCAGAACAGATACAGGACTCTGCATACACAGCAAATATCCCAAGATGATCTTCAGGAAAAAGCAATAGTTACTATTTAGAAGAGTCTGCATAAGCAGTTGTGGGGCTGTGGCTGATTCAGAGCCTCATAGCTGAGTTACCACCAGCTGGCCAAGCCTCTTCTGCGTCCCTTTCATCCCATCTCAGGTGTAAGATGGGAAATGCCTTCATTTAAACATCACTCCCTGGAGTTACTGAGCCCTGCCATTTCTTGCTGTTGAGCCAATATGTCAAGGGACAAGATAAGTCTGCTTCCTTGTGTTTCTGAGCCAGGTGACAGCAGTGTCACTCAGAGAAATCCAAGGTTTATTGGCATAAGCGCAGTGTTAATGCTGTCCCAATTTCTGGAAGCATTTTAGGAGCATGGCTTTAGCATGAGTTGTAGAGTCAGGTAAACAAAGGCACTAAGGGAATCTGTGAAAGATGTGGAAGCTCTGATCAGACATTTTCCTTGGTCATTTGAACTATGTTGGAAACCCAGATTAGCTTAGAGTGAGTGAACACTGAGAGAACCCTGTCTGCACACAAAGCCAGGTAGTTTATTCCTTAGAAGCAGCTACAGAGCAGTGAGTTCACAGGACCCAAAGTGCTTGGTGCCTGCTGTCTGTCTGTCACAGCATTTTTGCTGTTTGATAGTTCTCCAGAGTAGCAACGGTTGGGTTTTGAGCATCACAATTCTAATTTGGTGTTTAACAGTGACTGTTGTATTTTAGCTCATCACCACTCTACCCTCCTCTGTCTCTCAGAGTGTGCTTGTTTCTTTGTTTTTGGGAGAGGTTGATAATAGTGGGCTGTACCACAGTGAAATAGAGAACTGTTAGCACTGTTTCCAGGTTTAGACGTGCTAAGTCCAATGTGACAGTTGTTTTCTCCTCTTCGTGAGCTTTTCCATCATGGCACAAGAGACTCGCCCTTGGGGTTCTTTGGCCCTGCTTTATAAGTGGTCACAGTATCTGTCTAACTCACTCTTAGTATTGGCAGAGTGAAATCTTTGTTTCCATAGGGAAATTCTCTCTTTCAGTTTTTCTTTTTCTTTCTTCCTAGTGAACTGATCAGTTTAAATACTTAGAGTGTGTAAAATACTTTTGCTCCTTTTTGCTTGCAGAAGCCACAAAAGAGCTTGTGGCACATGCCTAGGAGAGAGTTCTGTTGCATGTTGATGGCACATGGGGATACAAATCCCCTTAATTAACAGAATCAGCTGCCAGGCTTTGCACAGAGCTCAGCAAATCAGTGGTACCTCTCCCACCTGTTCACTGTGTTTTCTATTTGGTTAACTCTGTTCTTTTTTTCTTTTAATTATCTTTTATACTGTCAGCTACTTACAAAGCTGCAAACAGCCTTGCTTGGTGAGATCAGAGATACCCATAGCTCCTTGTTTGATAGAGCTGTGGGCAGACTGCCCAGGCTGTGGAATGCAGGTGCCTACATTCCCCTACCAATGAAGCCATGACAAAATAGCCCAAGCATTTCCACCCTTGAGTCTACATTCCCCTGGTCAATGGAACCATAAGCAAATGGCTAATTCTGTATTGTCCATGTGCCCAGCATTCCCCTTACTGATGGATTCACAGTAAGGAGGCCAAATCTCCACATCTGTCCAGTTCCCCTAATCCAGGATGGTGTGATCTTTTAGTGGAAACCATCATATGAACCCTCTCTTTTTCCCAGTGTCCTGTAGACCTCACAGGGTTGGAGTGGCTTCCCAGAGTCCTGAGCACCTGCTTGTGTACAGGTACACACATCTCCTTCCCATATGGTCAGCTAAACTAAGACCAAGGCAGGCAACAGAGTGGAATAGTTCTGCAGAGCCTGCTGAGCCCAGAGATCTCAAAGAATGGTTAAAAGTCCCTTAAGTGTTTAAATTGGCATAAACCAGAAGAACCAAGGGTAAAGCACTCTATTTAGTCACTGGCTTTTATAAGCTCTATTCTCACACTTAGCATTCTTGCCTATGGTTTCTCTAATACATATGCTTAGTAAAAATGGTATCTCCTTTCAGATGGATCTCCAAAGGATACCCACCAGATAAGTGGCTTGAGAACATAAATGCTAGAGGTATTCTTGGCTCCAGAAAATAGACATCTGAAAGATAATTGATATACCATTGGTTTCTGCAAGATCTGCTCTGGTCCTGCCAGTGACCTCCTCATACAAGGCTGGGCAAGAGGCCTCATGTCTCTGTGCCAGAGATCCCAGCTGTGAGCAGCTATGGGACTCCTCACAGGAGATAGAGAGGAAGGGTGAATGAGGTGAAGAACAAGAGCTTTTACTGGGTCTCTCTGAAAACAACCAGCAGATAATGGCCATAATGTTTCTTTTTACTCTCTGGCACTTTACTTCTTGACACCAATAGTCTTGTACTGTACCATGGTAACTGTGAAGAAAATCTTGTGCACTGCTGATTTTGTACATGGTATGACAAGTTTAGACAGATGGATTCATATTTTGGGGTCTCCAGTCAATTATCCATCCTCCCCATGTCTTAATTGACATTCTGAGAGCACTGAGTTCTTTATGCAAAGAGCAGCTGTCGGGGGCTCTTCTCTCAGCAAAGGGCCACTTGCTTTCACCGAGCTGTTTTGTTTCTTGTTTCTTTGCTTGACAGCATAGAAAAAAGTTTGCTTTCCTGTGGCTTTATTGTTTTGCAAATATTTTCATTTCTGGCCTTGCCTCTCTTGAAAGGGGTTGCTTTGGCATTTTCCATATCCCATTAGAACACTGAACATAGTTTGTGAGTAGAGACATTAATAGCTTGAAGTCCCATAGGGATTGTGGCATCCTTTTAAGAAAAAAACAGTATTCCGTTCCAGCTGAGGTACAAGAGTTTGCTTGTATGATTAATTCATGACACATTTCTGTCTGGAGTAAGCTCACTGTTGAGACTGGATTTGCTTGTCCATATTTCTCCCAAGGCAAGTCTTGTTAAGTGTTAAAGATCTGATTTGGGTGACATAACACTAGTGAATTTTATGTCTTCTGGGAGCTGCACTTAAATGTTCTAGGATTCAACCATCACTAAGGAATTAACCTTCTTTAACTTTGTAAAAATCAAAGATATTTTGATTAGCAGGTATGTTGTGCCAATAGAAGTAGGTTTAGGTGAGCTACATTTTGCACAGAGGTAGCAGTTTTATTTCATAATTAAATCAGTTTAGCAGTTTTATTTTACATATGCATAAAACTGGAAAATGGAATTTCTCTCTCTTGTCCCTTCTGGATGTCCCTTTCTCCTCGAAATATTGGTGGTTAAAATGCTTGGGCACAGGGAATTGCATAAGATAATGACCATCTCTTGCCTTATTTATAGTATTTGATTGAATGTTTTATCTCACATTAAAGTGCCAGTCAGAAAGTGGTTCCTTAACATATAGATTGCCCTACTGTCAAGAAAAAGATGTTAGTATCCATAATTTCTCCTGATTAGTCTACTATATGTATTGGTTCAAATTATTCTAGATTGGGATTTTTTTTTAAAAGAACTGGTATCTCACCTTACATGCCAGGAATTATTTTTCCATAAATACATAATTGAACTAAAAATAAATAAATAAGTAACCCAATAAAATCAACTCCCTGAACTCTTTTTCTGTATTATAAATACATGATTATGTTTTAAATGAGTGTGTTTGGGTTTATAGTTCCCTAACAAAAAATAGATCCTAAATTAAGAGACAGATTGGTGGTGGCTATATATATGGGTTGATAATTCTATATGACTTAGGAAATAATTTTATTTCTTTAAAAAAGGAGAAGGTGTCACTTTGATAAAAACACAGAGTTGGGGATGCAACTGTTTGGTCATAGCCTCAGCACAGTTATTTGTTATAATGCTCAGCAAGTAACTAGGGCTTCATGCTGTTCTGGATTGAGTGCAGTAACTCATTTTTATGTACTGTTTTCTTTCCATAAAAATGGGATATTGGTATTCAAGTACTTTGTGCAATTGGAGGAATATTAATAAACTTGTATCTGGAAAATTCCCTGAGAATTCTTGGAGATGGATGATCATTTAATAATTACAGGCAAAAGATAAGAGTTTGGCCATCTCAACCATTGATGCATGAATGTATTAAACATTAGGATATAAATGGATCTGACTATTAGTGAAGTCCTAGAGTCATGAGCTGTAGGAAGAGACATTCCACCCTTCCACTGTGTTATATGTTCCTTTTATTTCAGTTGACAAGGTTTGTAATTCTAAAGCCTGTGAAGCAAATTCCTTCTATACAGATAGACATTTGACTTCTGCCTTTGGCAGAAAGGCAGAAATGTTATTATTTTTTTCCATTTCCCAGAGATACTGTGTGAATTTTTAGTTTTCCATTACATTCATGTAAAAGATGTGAAGAGACTATAATGAAAAAGAAGTGTTTTAATTAAGATGCAAACTTTGAAAAGAGTCTCCTATGATTTTCACTGTAAAGCTATTTCTCATCTGATGAATTCTCTATCTGATAGCAAGCTCTGTTCTTTTATTTTGTAACAGACTGCTCTGAAACCTCCCAGTTGTTTCCCTAAACATCAGTATGCAGCTGTCATAGAAGTAGCATAGGCACAGCTGCAGAAGAAAATCTGATGGTGATTGAGTCTGTTTAGGGACCCCCCAGACATCTTTCCATGGAACTGGGTGAAAGTTGAAGGTGTGCAGCACCTCTATAATTTAACTCTTTGTGGAAATACATCCTAGGTCATGAGTTTCTCTTATAATCAGGAGCTGGCACTGGAGCTGAATACTGAGTAGGACATTCATGCTTATCTGCATATCTGCTATCAAGCACATATTTGTCATTCTCATTCTCAAAAGTCAGTCGGCTGCACCTCAAAAAGACGGTCACCACCCGTCCTCTCCTGACCTTCCTGAGAGCAAGAAAGTCTGGAAAATGCTGTAAATGTGCAAAGCTAAAAGGCAGACACTGTTAGATGACTGGTTTTGCTGTATACAAGTTGGCACAGCCTCACATTGTTTTATCACCAATCAAGAGACCATCTTCATTTCGGAGACAGTGCCTCAGATTTTTGATTTCTTGCCATAGGTTTTGCTTCTCCATTCCTGATGCATCTAATTCTGTTTTCTTAACCTGATCTTCCAGCCAGCATTAGTCAGAAAAGATGTGGACACAACAAAGGCTCCCCCTTGCAAACTCATAGCCTAAGGTCAAGGAATATGAATCATAAATGGAGGGCAGTGCCAATGCATGGCTTCCTACAAAAGAAGATCCTTATGCAGAGCAAGAATTTGGTATTACAAATCATCCTTAAGCTGTGCTCATCATGTTGCACACAATCAGGTTAATGAGGTCAGAAATGTCTGTGTGCTTATACTGGGTCCATCAGAAGGAAGCTGCAATAAAAACTCTCATCAGTCCTAAATCCTCCTCATTAAGAGATTTTCATGTGAATTGATTTTGTTCTTAAAGGAACAGTAAACAATTGTCTCAGAATTTTTCCTACCCAGTGGCATATATCCTCTGTTTATTTGATGGACTTCTATCTTGTGGTACAGTAGTCTTAATTAAGAAGTAGGGTTTTTTCTGATTTACTGTTTGGAGCACAGAGAAAAGCTAACTATTCTCCCAGCCATTGGAAGATCTATTCTGACAACTCACGGAATGGTGTTTTTTAGTCAAGATCCACTGCTTTTCTGTCCTTCCAGAGAACTTAGAAACCAGTATGAAATATGGTAGCTTGTTAAAGAAATAATTGTGCTTTTGACTTTTTAAATTTGTTTGATCCAAGTAAACTCAGCTACCATGAAGACAGTGCCATCCTGAATTCATTCTCCAAATCAGAAAGGATTGATGCACCTTCATTTGCATTTGCTTTGAGGTTATTCCAGTAATCCAGGTGGTTGGCATTTTAATATTAATATTTAGGCATTGCTGCCAATATGATTATGGCATAATCTAAATTAGGCAAATCTGAAGAGCCATGGAGACTTTTTCTCTTCCTCAAACAAATTGTATTCTGTAGGTTCAGGTTATCTGCAGATGTACATCCATGCAGAAAGGCAAGGGTCGTAGGGAGAAGCAGTATCCTCTATGAGACAGGTAATATAGCTGGAACACAAAATCTAGATTATTTGACAGAAAACCCTTCAGATTTTGGTCTGTATACAGGGAATGGGCAAAAATCCTTCCATTCTACATAGCAGCACCTTATGTGGGGATGTGAGAACAGTTCCATGCTGCCATGAAGTGCGGTGTCCTTTTTCATTACGAGGGATGGTGCTTGCTCTGAAATGGCAAAGGGCAGCACAGAGTTCTGTGATGCAACAGCCTGACTGGGAACTGGATTGAGAACAGGGAGACTCATTTCACTGTTTGCTGGATTGTCAGGGCAAATTAAAACAACCCATCACCATCAGTGTCAACCCATGTCAAGCAAGCTGTGTTCTCATGGGAGAGCATCCATTTCTTGTAAGTTACATCTCTAGGTCTTGACTGAAATCTTACACATGAACAGACTTATCTAAATGTATAATCTCACCATGACAGTGACATGTGGACAACTGTAGAGCAAATATTTGTGTTCTTTTAGTTTCATGGCATTTTAGACAACAATTTCTTTTTCACACTTGAAACCTGGAAAAAAAAAACAGTGGCTGCAACTCCACTAAGGTTTTATAAAAAAGGGTGAGAAGAAAAAATAATTTGATATCTGCTGCATTGTATGTTCAGAAAATGAAGAAGAAATGCTAAGAAAAACCACTGCTGTGTCTTTCTGGCTGGTTTAGAATGTTCAAATGTTTCTGAAATAAACCAGGTCAGAGTAGGACACTTGGTGCCCTTCTCAAGTTCACTTGCCAGGGATGGGATTGCTGGGCTAGTCTCAGTCAGCTCAAATTCCCTTCAGAGACAAATCCTTGAGCCTCTTAATTCTTCCTCTAGGGATGCAAGGCCTGGCAGTGCTATCAGCTTGTTTACACTGCTGGTGTTAACTGCTTCCTCTCAACTTACCTCTGCATTCTATCTGCTCTGCAGTTCTGTTAAACGAAATGCTGAACAGACAGCCCTAGTCATAACAATCAGGCATTACCTACACTAGTGACTAATCCCTCCTGGAATCCTTTCCAGATGGAAGTTGGAATAACCCAGCTGGAAGTTGGAATAACCCGAGCATCATGCAACTTCCAGAGGCCAGTCCTGATGGCTGTTGGATAATTCACTGAAGTGCAAGACCCTGTCTTTGAATCTTAGCTATTGGGAATTCAACCTTGTGATGTGCTGAGCAGGTTTCTTTCCAGTGACCCCATTGCCATATGAGATCAGAACTCTAAGGAGTCACCAAAGCCTCAGTGGTGACCTCTTGAATTATTGATGATGCCATTTAATGAGGGGTGTGGGGGTGTGGGGGTGTGCACAGGGGATACTTTGTTTATCAAAAGGTTTGGCCTTAGCACAGTAAAAGAGAAGCTTGGGAAAAAACAGTGGAAAAGGAAGGTCCTTGGGACAGGGTCCCATACATCCCACACAGAGCCTTGTCCCTGGCCTGGTTTGGTGCAAGTGGCCCCCTCTGCCACAGCTACTGCTCAGGAAGTCCCCATGGATGGAGAAAGGCAGCAGAGGCTTCAGTGTCAGTGCAGAAGAAAGGCCCTTCCACAGGGTTGACTGTGGTTCTCTCTGAACAAGCTGGTGGCTTTTGAAGCAGACAGAGCTGCTCCCGTCTCCACCTGTCTCGGTCTGGCGTTCACCGAGTGGAGAGTGTTTAGAAGAGCGATTAAATGTCTTTTAGCTACAAAGAGGGTCCACTCATCTTTGACAAAAGGCGCTGCTGGGGACTTCTGTCCCTAAAGAGGTCACCACAGGATACAAAACGGAGAATGAACAGGTCTTCTGTGCAAGGCACACTTAACATGTTGCCATAGAAACCAGTTACTTAATTCAGGCATACACAATTCTTCCAGCCCCCAGTGAATTCCAGTAATGGGTTTATTATATCACACTTCATTGGTGTCATCTGTCACACAGACACTCACATAAATGAACCAGCCTTTGATTCAGAACTCCCTTCCACTAGCTAGACCCAGTAGGGGAAGGGTCTCCTTCTGGGCCTGGTGGTTATGGGCAGGTCAGTGTTCCACCCCACTTTGCATGTTAATGTCTTCCTTTCATGCAAATATCATATTCAATGGGGGAGAACATTCGTTTTCATTTCCTGATATTCCAGTTTATTAAAAATGTGCCCTTAATCTCTCAGATCCTTGAGTGCACGTGCTGTCAGGATGCAGGTTCAAGCATTTCAGTCCCTTTTTCCTCACATGATGTTTGAACTGCAACTCACATTGATGTCTTATACAATGTTGTGGTAATTTCTCCTTTTGTTTGGACCAGAATTTTGATTTATGTTAGCTGACCTGAGGGCTCATTTTAGGCACCATGACTATACAGTACAGTGTTTTTCAGTTAGAAGAACAGATGGATGGACAAGTGGGTAAGAAAGATCTCAGTTGATTTGTAAGACTGGATGGCAGTATTCCCTGTAGATGTACTTGCAGATGATGAACAGACCTTAAAAATGTGGTGTTGGTTTTAGTTCATGAACTAATGATGAGAATCCTAGGATTACAGATAGATATATTCCATCTACTAAAGTACTCTGAATCTGAGTGAGGGTAAGGGATTTAACAAATGCTTGAGTAAAAGAAAATGGGAAAGATACAGTAGAGAGTAATATTCCTACATTTCTGTATGAGGTGTTCCCCAATGCCTTCTGTCTCAGATATATCTTATCTGAGATGGAATGGAGATATGTGACCCTGTCAGGGGTGAAAAATAAGGGGCAATCTACCAGAGACAAGGAATATGCCTTAACTTAACATTAAGTTCTGCTGTGACGTTGTTGCATCACTCATCCAAATGTCTTTTGCTTCATTCTAGTCCCCTAAAATTTCCTCTTCTGACACATTTTTTGCCTTGTTTTCAGGAAGAAACTCTTTCAGTGGTCTTGGAGACCAGAATGTGCTGATTGAGATGCATCTCAGTTTACAGATGTGTGTAGGCTACTGCAGCTCTACCATCTTCTCCTTTCACACCTGTCTTCTCGGTTCTGAAAGCCATTTGACCTGAAATCTTGTTTCATGATGTGTCTCAGCATGGGTTTTCAACCTAAATGTTCTCACTAAGCCATCTCTTTTTTTATTTTTTTTTATTCCTTTTGCGCCCTGTTAAAAAAGAATTTGTGTCTGTTCTCAAAATGAATAGGACCCAAGAATAACCTGAGTCTCATGTGGCGGAAATAACTTCAAACCCCTCAGTAAAGAAAACTGGCATTTATGTCAGAGCATTAATTAGCATTTAAGTTGGAACAGTTTTGATCATTTCAGAAGTGCTGTCAGCTTGTGATGTGAGCCCCTCAGCAATCCAAGGCTTAGCCAGAATCAGTAAGTGGGTAGGTCAGAGCAGAGGTGAAAAAGAAGCAGAGAATACTGAAGAAAATACTGGTGGGGATTCAATCAGCTGCCTTCAAAGTCACTTGAGTCAGTGCTTGAGGGGATGCCCTGGTGACATTTGTGATATCCTCAAAATAAGGTGTAAAATTGCAGTTCTGAGGTGTGTGGGCAAAGCTCCCGTGAGACCTTTAGTAACAGGAGCAGTGTCACTGAGGAAAATCTGATCAGGTATCACTTTAAACAGCTACACTCTCTTCCTTTATTTCAACTCACAAAAGAATCTGCTGTGTCATAGTGCTGGCCTGAAAAGCCTGGTGCTTCTGCACCCTTGCCATAGGGACATTTCAGGGATTGATTAAGAGGCCTCTGCAGAGTCTGTCCAGAACCTGACAATCCCTTTGGGTTAATGTGCTGTGGAACAGTATTTGACTTGTCCTCTGTTGAGTTGCCACATAGGTTCCTGTGTGCTGCTTTAAAGCTTCAACACTTCTCCCATGGAAGGAGTGACCTTCAATTCAATTCATGTTCATGATAGTATTTGGATCTGCAAGGGTAACCTGTAAATACAGGACTGTTCTTACTATGACTATTGTTTTCTGACTCCTACTACCCTGGCATAGATTGATTTCAGTATAGCTGCTGCCCAAATTACAGAATCACTTTGACACTTGTAATCACAAAGGCTTGTGTTGGATGATTGTTTCATTATTTGATTTTCTGCCATCCACTGCTCAGATTTGTTGTAGCACATGGTCTTAATGATATTCCCCAAGGTTAAGTAAGCACAAAAGCCAACACAGTGCAGGGGACACTGTGCTAGAAGAGGAAGAGTTGTTTTGTATTTAAGGCCAAGGCATTTCCCTCAGACCCTGTATTCTGTCCCTCACTCAACCAGAATTGTCCTCTTTTACTACAAAACACTTCACTTTCTGTGCTGCTCTTTTCCCATCTGTGCAATGGCAGCAGAACCCTTGTATGTGTGCTGAAGATCATTAACTGGGTCTTGCAAAGTACTTCCAGATTCTTGATTGGAAGGCACACAAGAATGGAAAAATAGATTACTTGCCGAGATTCCTGACGTGGCAAATTGTAACCTCTCTACAGAAGACATTTGGATGTACTTGACTTGCATTTGACTTTGACATGAAATGAATCATGATAACTGACCAGCAGAAATACTGCTCCAGAAAAAAGAGTTTAGTAGTCAGATGATCTGTTCCAGGGAAGCCTGGAATATGCAGAGATGTTTCTAGCCTGTTATATGCAGATGAATTCAATCTCTGCCTGCTGCCCTGTCCCTGCCTCAGGTATAGTACCTTAGTTTCTTCTTATGTGCATTTTCAAGTGCACTGCTGAAACACTGGGGTTTTTGAAGCCTACCTGGACCATTCATCTTGCACCTAAACTTAATTTGCTGCAAAGTGTTACTGCTGAATCTGCTGACCACTTCCAGACATGGAAACCAAAAGAATTGTGACTTCTCTGAGGAAGAGAGAAGGAAGTGAAAGAAAATGAAAAGACTCAAGCCTCTGTTGTGACTAGAGAATATCTTATAATCTTGCTTTGTGCCTTTGTCTTCTCTGTAAAATGATATCAATGATGTTTATGATCTTTCCCATCTGAACTGTTTCAAGATTGATGAGTGAAAGAGTCTAATCAGTAATTAATATTCTTGTCAGAGGAATTTATCAGAGCAATTGTACATTTATTTAAAAGACACTCTTTTGCATATGTTTAAAAACAAATCAGAGTATTCATACCAAGGGAGGGCTTTTCCCACTGTTGAATAGTGAAACCTGGCTGTTCACTCCCACTTCATGCTTCCAGGCAGTTCATTTCTGATGCCTATGGCTTAGTACAATCAGCCATAGTCACCACCAGCAAGAAAAGTGAAAGCAGGAAAACATTGATCTTAGAGGAATGATGTACTTAAAAGTCAGCCAATCATCTCAGACTTTTTATATGGAGAAGAAAAAGAAAGATCACACAGTTCATGTCATGCTAAAGTGAAAATGGTTTGGATGAATCAGACTCTACTGATGTGTGTTTCCCTACATCTACTTTGTTAGAGTTCTGGCTCAGTTCTGGGCATCTGCAGCATAAAATTAGGTGATGTTCATATTATCCTGTGAGCTCTCATAAAATAAATTTGTTAAAGCATTTCTATAATTGATGTATAATTTCTCTTCTTCTTCCCCTTCATTTGCTTAACACAAAGCCTTTAGGGATGGGCTACCTTTCTTAATTTATATGCACAGTATCCCTTTGAGCATAGACTCCCTGGTTTTCTGGCAGTCTTGAGCTGTTTAGCATTAAACTTAGTCCAAACCTCAATTATTGCTTACCTCTCCTCTGGTGCAGGGCACTGCATCTGAATACCTGGAAGTGCACATGGAGCCTTCCTCAATGAGATCATCCTGGAGCCCAAAAGTATCTGTACAGTTGAAAGAAAAGTACTTGTAGGGCCTCCAAGTCTGCCCATAATCCTGGGATCTTTCCAACACCATCGCAGCGGGGCGAGGTGACTTGAACACAGCAATGACGTGGGTCAGGTAGAATTCTGTTTCAAAGTCCAGTTGGATTTCTTCCCTGTGTACCCCTTGGGCAGACTGCCACCAGGAGATGGGGTTTGCAAAGAAATCATCTGTCATGTCAGCAGGGAGGTGGGAGTTATCGGGCTGGTTGGCGTTGCATTTGGTGCAGCGGGGCTGCCCGCAGCCAGGGGAGACGTGGTGCAGGAGGCTCTGGCCTGGGTAGAAGCAGTAGAGCTCTGTGCTGTTCTGGCCACACGTGGTGCTGGTCACTGGGGTCCTTCCCGTGGCGAGGTTCCCCACCGGAGGGTTGCAGGCATGGCCACGGCAGCGGAAGGCTCGTGGCCTCGTGGGATCTGAGGGACAGGGAAAAGAAACACAACAAGTCGGGTTTCTCAGGCAGTTCTCAGCGTGTAACACAGGTGACAACACAAATATTGGCAGTTCTCATCTGGGGACTGACATCCAAGAGGACACCTTCGAAGAGAGCTGCTTCATCTTTTCACACACAGTTTTGGGATGGTGTCTCAATAAATCTAGTCCTTGAGTTTGGTGCCTAACTCAGGAACTGATCTTTAGAAAAACTCATGTTTATGATGCTTGACTTTGATTTCTGTTGAAAATGCAGTTGTGCCAGTCTCTTGAATTTTATGGTTAACCACTGAAGCCTTGTGGTTTTAACTTTCACTCTAATAAAGCTCCATATTGAAGGATTGAATCTTTTCAATGCCTTCATTTTAATAGTTGTCAGAGAGCAAAGTCAAACTGGACTGGATGCTGTAGATAAATTAAGAAAAGAGATGATTCCTGCCCAGCAGGTTACAGACACTAATTACACATATGAACACATAAAGAAAGCCTGTATTTGTATAGCTGAGTATTGAGTTTCTAATCAGATCAAGTGGAGTTATTAATTTGTAGCAGAGCTGAAAATCAAGTCTCTCTTTTGTTTAAATACCTTGACATGGAGGTAGGTGATTACATTCTGTTCACCAAGTTTGCAAATACTGACACACTTTTTGATATCTTCAGTGTATATGTTTACTTATTTCTAGATTAAGAAAAGGTAGGAATAACTACAAAGTCTTAATGTTGTTTGAAAATCAGTAGTGTCTTGTGAACTGGAATTAAAGGTCATTCCAAAACCTTATTACTGTGCTGGAGAAAAGGCATTTCTAATGACATACAATGTTCTCTTTGCAACTTAACACTCTAGAAGGAGTTAAAGACTGACCTTGCAAGGTCATAAATCTAATCCAAGAGGTCACAAGTCAGATGACTTGTTTTAGGTCCTACAGGAAATGACCTTTCCAATGAAACATAGGATGACCATAAACTCTGGGTAATTCAAAGGTCAGGAGTAGTTCAAAGGTCAGCTATAAGTTCAACATTGGAGGTCAAATTTTAAAATCCCTGATCCATTTGTATTCAGACTTTCCTCAGGTAAAATTAGTTTAAAAATCAAGTTAGGTAAAGAAAGGAGTCTCCAAATTGGCCTTATAAAAGTATTCAGATTGTAAATGTTGTTGAATGAAATGGACATTCCTCTTTCCAGAAGGATAGTTTAAAGTGAAAAAATGTGTCCAGCTTGCACAATTTTGGGTCTGAGTTGGTTCTGTCCTTAGCTCCTCAGTGACATCTCTGCACAGGCCAGGAAAGAAAGCTCAGACATGAACACTGTTTTGGAAAACAGCTCATGCATTTTGAATTCCAGGGTTAGGACACAAAATAGTTACTGCATTTCCATTGAATCCCATTGGCCAATGGTCTGTGCCATTCTAGCTTACATACAGGGTAGGGTACTTCAAAACTTCAGATAGCAAGGAAGCAGATCATCCACAAATGCTCTTGTCTGCTCTTAGAAACAGGTGGAAGCCACCTTTGAGGTAATTTGAGTTGTATTGGCTGGCTACAGTTTCCTTTCAGTACCTCAGTGCAGGAGTGCCAGGAGCCTGGCAGAGCTCAGAGGGCAGCAGTGTCTGGAACACCAGGGCACCTGACAGTGCTCAGGTCAAAGCAATGGAAGTGCCCCTCCCCAGTCCCACAACCACTCCCTGTGCCAGCACACACATGAGACATGCAGAACCATCTGGAGAGGAATGAAGTGGGGATTTTTGGCTCTATTGGTTCCATTCTGTCCTCCCCACCCTCAAGTGAGCAGGTGATTCTTAGCACTACCTGAGCAAAGATATAATGGGCTACAAGTGCACACCTCAAGAATGTCTTTGCAAGTTGCATTCAGGTTTGTGTCCAAACTGCTTGGTAAAAACTCCTGGAAATAAGGAAGGCAATTTCTGTGTTTAAAGTAGATTCAGTATTAACTGATTTTGCTCAGTGCTGCACAAAGGTGTCATCTTTGCCTCTAGAAAATTTCAGTGGGACTGGTCTTACAACTGAACTTTGAACGAACATTTGTTCTGACTAAGAGTCAGGTTACTTAGTTTTGATTCAGAATGGATCCATGTTACAAATGCTATTGGATTATGGATGATTATGTATAAATATACCATGTAATTAAAAGTAAGTCCATCTCTATTGATGGATTATGCCACTAAAGCTTTCATAGAAGAAATGGGATGCTGGCGTTCTAAATTAAGGAAGGGGTATAAGAGGGAGCTTTGCAGCCAAGAAGTGAGAAAGCAGAAAAGGAAATTTCTTCTAAAGGTAATGGCTGCTTTTTGTATTTCCAATAAATGGGATATTAGCTTTGTATTGAATTTTTAGCTGTTTTTCTTCTGAACCTTGAAAAGAAAGAAAGATGTTTTTTCTCCTGAACAGCAGTCACAAGAAGGTTTATCTGCTCTGCCTGCTAATGCAGCAACATCAATAAACAGTTCCTGTCTGAACTGCTGTGTCATTAGGAAAATGGGAGAAGAACAAAGTGGAAATTAGCAGAAGGGAGATTGAGAGAAGGAGAGACATTAGAAAACAAAATCTGCAGTCGATTAAAAGCTTTGTATTTAAAGAAATCAATTGGCAGAACATTGCTTGGTCACAAGGATGGTGCAGCCTGCCCATCACTCACTGGTTCTGTGGAAACAACACGAAATGTTGAGTCTGGACAGCAAAGGGAGACTGCTGCAGGAGAGAAACAGCAGCCAGGCAAACACACAACTTACCCCAACTGCCAGGAGGACTCACTGAATAATTCATAGAGAATTAAACAGTTTGATTACGCATGGGCACTGCGTGTTATTATGAAGTTGATTAGCTTTTACTCCGTGGAGGGTGGCTTGGCTTCATAAATGGTATGATTAATTTATTTCTTTGTTTTCTGGTCCCTCAGAGCTGTGCCACAAAGTGGCAGGTCAATGGCACATGCCCAGCACGTGTTATAACAATGGTGTTGTCTGATGATGAGGGAATCATACAGTTCAAGGGAGGTCATACTATTGATATTCCTGGGACACCATTTCAAACAGAGAGCTCTTACTTCACAATCTTGTAATGCACTAAAACATTGTAAACATTTCCTAAAACCAGGTTCAATTATTTTTTTTTCTTTATTTTTTTTTCATCCTCCATTGGATACTCAACAGAAGAAAGGTCTATGGCAATTCATCCAAAGCCTGCTCATATGACTGGAAAGATTCCTAATATTTTCTGAGTGATTTGAATTGGAATTTTTATTTCTTTCCCATATGCAGATTTATGGTTTTGTGTGTTAAAATCTCCTGCAGTGAGTCAGGACAGTAAATTTCACATGTCTCAGAAAGAGCAAAACCTTTGGGCATCTTCTGCTGTGAGTTTAATGGAGGAGTTTCAGCACATATGTCCAACCTGGATTTCACTTGTTATATATCTGTTTAACTTTTTCCTTAATAACCAAAACCTTATAAATGTTATTTTAAACCTAACCACCCTGGGGACTTGAGTTGCTCAAGTTTTTCTTAGTCAGACTTGGAATTTCACCTTTTAACACTGGTTTCAACAGCTGTACAACACTTTGGTTTGTCTGGGGCCAACATGCAGTAAGTTTGGCAGGTCTTAATCACTTTATATACCTGGTGTATATACCCTGGTGTATTTCTGCACTAAAATAGTCCTGGTAACTGCAGCTAATGAGCCAGCCACAAAAATACCTCAGAGGTGAAATTCAGAATATGCTGTGAAACCAAACTGCCTCCATGACCTGAGGCATGGACAGAAGAATAAGATCCCAGGAGGGGCTCTCTTCCCTCGTGTCCAGTGGCAGTCTGCCTGCCCACATCCCTCCTGGAGCAGCATGGGCTCCAACACCTGCAGCTTCCTCTGCAGATGAGCTCAGTAACCTCAGTCCAGATGAGACCAATCCCTGCTCACTGTCAGGTCCTGCAACAGATTTTAAGCTTGATGGTAAAAGTGGCCGTTTTGACCACACCACACCTTCTTTTTCAGGGCTCCCACTGGGATGAGAGCTGGCCCAGGTGCTGCTCCCCAGGGCACTGCTTGCATGGGGATGTCTGGGGCTGAAGCAAAAGCCCAAGCTGTTGTCAGTATTTCTAAATGTCCCTTATGCAAGAGTTTTCAGATCCCTGCAGGATTTATTTGAGGGGAATAATGCCCTCCACCTGCATAAGACAAGGGGAAGGATTGTCCAAGTGTCACATCTTACAGTATAAACCTGAGCTGACTGCTCCAGCCTAGTAAGTAAGGTGTTTGGGGTTTTGTTTGGTTTTTCTTTTTCCCCCATTATGTTTGAAAGTCTGAGGAGTCAATCTTGACAACCCAGACTGTCTTCCCTGCACAGAGATGGCAGAAGGCAAATATTGGACTCCCCACAGATATTATGTGCCTTGTACTCCTGATAGGCTAAGGAAGTATGCCAAAAACATACTTCTCTGTACATGTCTCAGCTCTAAATAAAGAATAAAAATTAACAGGCAACTCTTGTGCTTTCACAGGCTGATAGTTTGTGCAACCTTTTACTCAAGCACCAAATATTTATTTAAAGGGACGTTGAATCTTAGCAGCATCACCTTCAATATCCAATTATTTTACTGTTATTCACTATGTCCTACACTATTATTCTGAGTGAGTTTAGCTCAAACAGAACACGCTCCCTCCCTGCAAAATCACTTTCCAAGCAGCCAGCTGGGAGTTGTGTTTCCTTGAAGATTCATTTTCACTTAGTGTATTGGATGCAGAGCAGATTTAGGCTACTTTGTGTAACAGGCTGCCTTCTGTGTCAGCAACTCACAAGAAATCTCTGCAGCCTTTCTGTGCTGCGTGTGGACAGATGTACCCTACAGGGAGCCTGTGCCCTGGCCTGGGCAGCTGCTGGGTGCCCACAGTAAGACAGTAAGAGAATTAAGGCTCATGTGCTCCCTCCCTTCATTCCCTGACACGTTGTGACAGACAGCTTTTTCTCCAAAAGAGTTACTGGATAATATGACAGGATGGTACATTTATGAGCTGTTTTCAGTTTTTAAGAAAGTAAAGCTTGCAGTTGTGGAGATCTGCTGTCTGTTATCAGAGAGGTTCTAGCTAGGGAATAATCTGAGCTGAATCCACTTGATCTGCCTCTGCCTTCACTGGAACTTGCAGGATAGCTGAGCCCTTCAGTTGCTTTCAAACTACTGCATGAAGAGTGCTGTTCCTGTCCTGATACTCTGAGCACACAGGTGAAATTTAAACCATTGAAATGCTTTCCTGCTCAGGAAGAGAGATTCCAAGACAGATCTCAAAGGAAAATTCACCAAGGATGAACTGCTGTTTCATCAATAATTATTTTTATTTTTCTGACCTGATTCTTGTAATTAATCCTTTTTACACTTAAAGATGCATTAAATCACAACAGAAAGAACAAAAATCCAATGCTTTGCTTCCTCTCCTTTAAGGAATTTGTCTTCATCATAATCCAAGTATTTTTAGAACCCCATGGAAATACCAGAATGATATAGAGGTATCATTCCTCTATATGTTTATTTGTACACCCACATATATACACAAAACTAATCAGCTTCTCTTTCTGTTTTAATCTATTTTTCTCTAATGCTAATTTAATCCTGTCTTCTGCATGTTAACTATTGAGTTAAGGTTTCCTAGACAGTGTCTCTGATTTTTAATGATGCAATATTAAGTTAACAGAGAATAATTCAGATTCCTACACTGATGCTTTCCAAGGATGTTGTCATTTCACTCTTGTCCTGCCCAGGAAGGCAGTGTTTCATCCTCAAAACAAACACCCAGTATATCTCACTCCATCTACATCTTTCTTTTTTCCTCTCTTACTTTTCTTTTGTTTTCAAAAATGACACACTCCTTCCTTTTAAGGGTGTATGAACCTGTACATCCTATGATAAGTCTTTGGAAGGAGACTGAACTATATAGCTGGTATTGCAGGGAATAAGAAAAAATTGTATATATCGACCAACATAAATTCCTTGTAAAAATCAATCTAAAATAAAGATGTAGACACAATTTTTTTTTCACAAATGGACTTGATTTCTGTCTCCTTTCCCCTTGCTAAATTTAGTATAAATTGTTCCATAATGACAATATTGATTTATTTTGCTTACCTGCTTCCCCATGTCCAGAAATAAAATATTCCAAGAGCACAATCAGCATGATGCTTTTATGCTGCATGGCTGTCAGTAAGATATTTTTCCTCAGTGAAGCAAAAAAGACCTGCAGTAATCTACAGGTTTGGTGCTTGCATGGCTTTTCTGTGCTTTCTTTCTTTCTTTCTTTCTGCTCACCTTCCTCTCAGTGTAGGGGTCAAGGCTGCTGTCTCATTCTTCTTGTTCTCGTTTGGGTCCAGAGGTGGTTTGGTTTTTTTCAGGGCTCAGATGCCTTCTGGGTGTCACCCATACATTGCTTCCAATAAATAAATAAATAACGAGCGGTTTCCGTGCCTTTACCCCTCTCCATGCAGCGGGCAGGGGACGTTCACATCTCTGACGCAGCCCCTCGGATGCACCATCGAGGGCTGATGCGAGGCGGGGAGCTCCGCTCCGTCCGGTCCTTGGCGCTCGTTTGGATGCTATTTCGAAACTTTCATTTGTGCTCCTTGCTTTTGGTGGAGCTTCGGCTCGGCTGTGCCCGGATTCGCCCTGGCAGCCTCCCGCAGCCCGGCGCACCTCCCGCCGCCCGCTGCGCCCCGGGCTGGCCGGGGCTCCGGGCTGCCTGAACCCTGCTTTGTTACGAGGTGGCTCCCAGTACCTTCTCTCCCTTTGCTCCCTGCAGCGCGGGGTCATAAGAAGAACAGAGTTGGCTTTGGTCCCTGACAGATGATGAGAAGCAAGTGCTTTCTTGGCTCTTCTCTCTTTTTATTTTGGTTTGTTTTATTTTATTTTATTTCCCTCCTCCCTCCGCTGTCACGGAAGCCGCTTCTCCCCCACCTCCGAGGGATTTGCTTCACACAGCGAGCGCCAGGGGAGTGGAAAACAAACCCAGCGCCAGCTCTCCGGGGCCGGTGCCCGGGCAATCCCCGGTCGGTGCTGCCGGCTCCCGGCAGGGGCAGGGCGGGCAGTGCCCCGCGCCCGGACCAGAGCGGGCAAAGGGACGGGGGCTGGAGAATCCTTCCTCCCCCCTGCTACAGCAGGGCTCAGGCGGGGGGGTCCTGCCCTCCCGAGGGCGGGTGAGTTATCGGCAAGTTTTGTCTCTGCTCCCTTCAGCCTCTAGCACATCTCTCCGTCCTAACCGGGCACTTCTCCTCAGTTCTCCTCCTCTCCGGTCCTGGCTGGCTGCAAAGGGGATTATTAAAACATGTGATCTTTTTCCTGGGCTTTATATGTGCCTTTTTTTTTNNNTTTTTTTTTTTTTTTCTGCCTTTATTTATTTAATTTTTTAAGGCCGGTTCCGCACCTCCTCTCGGCTGGGCTGGTCCTGGCTGGGCTCAGCTGCGGGCCTTGTTTCCGAGCCGCATCCTCTCCTCCCGCAGCCGGGCTGGGTGTGCGCGCCTGTC
>VZRX01005260.1:0-15960 GCA_013398075.1 Notiomystis cincta | reverse complement strand
GGGTGCCGCCCCTAGAGGGCTCCCGCCTGCCTCGGCCGCGCCGAGCGGAGCGCCTGCGAGGGGTGCGGGAACGCGGCTGTGGCCGCGCCGCGCACAGAATGTGTGGCGTCCTTCACTTCCCGCTTTCGGCTGCAAAACCCAGCGAGGAGCGTTTCTTTGCATGATAGCACCTTCCTTCCTCCCCTAGGTGTTTTAAGAAGTTGCCATTTTTCTGGCATTAATTGTGTGGTTTGCTTTTTACTGGTTAAGATTCAAGCCGTTGGTTCAGGCTGGGACCCAGCTGCCCAATACCAGATCTCTGATGACAGCAGTAATCTGGGGAGAGTGCAAAAAGCTTTTGAAATGGGAGGCAAGAAATAAATCATTCCTATAAGGAGTGGGACTAAACAAGTGTAGGTTACAATGAAATTCCTTTTTGCATCTCTTAATCAAGATTAAAAAATTCTGAAGCCTTCTTTCTCTTTATATAGGATATAAAAGGTGTTTCTCTGTGGGTTTTTCTACAAGAGATGCCTCTTTCCTGATTTTTTAGTTGACAGCCCAGTTCCTTTATGAAACCACATTCTGGTGTCAATGTGGGGAAAGGAAAAAATAATTTTAACAATGGATGAAAAGACACTTCAGGCTTTCTGCATAATTAATTATAGTCATTTAATATCTTGAGCAAAGTCTATGCTTGGAGAAGTTCTAAGTTATAATTAAGCCAAGCTGCTAACGATGGATCTAATTGTTGGGTTACAGACAAGCACAGGTAACACGAGTTGGGCCACTGACAGCAGATATTTTACCCAATTGTTTTCTGTTGATGCAGCCAATTCCACACAACTGTTCCAGCAGCTGGAATGACCAGCATGGGGTGAGTGTGGACGCACGTCAAGAGTTTTCCCTGACAGACTTAACTGGCCAAAGGTCATTGGTCCTTACAGGTACTGTGTCCTCCTCAGTGCTGGCTGCCAGGAGACTCCCTGGAGCACAGCTGCTTTAGCCCTGCTCCTGTTGAACCCCTGCCATGAGGCACTTGGAGATGGGAGAATGGATTGGCCACTGAGATGGCTCTGCCAATTCCCTCTTTCTACCCTCTATCTTCCTGAAGAACAGAAATGTTGCCTTTGAGATGAAGGTCAAGTTCAACAGTGCAGGTGTTGCACTGGTGAGTCTGCTTTTAAACCTAAGCAGTAATCCTCTCCTTCTCTCTGTCCCCCCCCCAAAGGATTTCCATCTCTTCAGAGTGATAGAAATATCAAATCATATATTGACAGATCTTCCTCTTACTAGTGCTGATTGCCTGTACAGTTTTTATTGTCATGATGGATAAGGACACTAAAGTGAGTATCAAATTCCAGACATTCAGTATTAAGGTTACACTTAAAGTCTAAATACAAAGTGTTTGAAAGTTATCAGCTAAACCCCTGAGACAATGTTCCTGCTGCACAGGACAGTGATACCAGAAAATTGTAAGGAAAGCATTTCAAGTGCTGGATTTTGAAATGACACTAAAACCTTTGGAAAACAGTTTAATCTTCCTTCCCCCCCCCAGCCAACAACCATGTTCTGCCTCATGGAAAAGTTTATAAGGCTGGGTTTTGCCTGAATTGTAGCATTTCAATTTCTATCTTGGTTTTGTTTGCCTTCTAAGGTAAAGAGATTATAGATCTGTGTTCCCAGTCTTAAGCTTCTGTAATTGGTGGTTTGTACTTTTTTCTTTCCTTGGTAATGCTAGCAAGAGATTGGGAAGGGCTGTTTTCTGCAGGGTAAATTAGACATGAAGGGGACCTGAGCAACTTGGTGGGTTTCACTTTTACATAGTTTAAAGAAGAGCTAATGAATAAGCCCTAATACAATACTAATGAAAACTATTTGTTTCTTCTCCCTACTAATAATCAACTTTTGTAAGAGAAGACATGTTGCAGAGACTGCCCCTGCCATTAGAAAATTGTCTTCTAATATTTTCTAGTTAATGACCTTTTAAGACAGTGAGCTATTCCCACTAGCAGTTGGCCAGGCCAGGATGTGCATTAGCAGGCTAATGGCAGTCATCCTGCCTTGCTGAGGGCTGTGTCTCATGGCAGTGCTCTGGAGCTGGCTGCATCACTTGGAGCACTTAATACTGGCTCTAGCTTTGCTAAAGCACTTCTGGGCTCCCATCACCTCCTTTGGGAGACTACTCCATTGACTAATAGATCTCACTGTCAGGAAGTCTTTCCTGTTCTTCAGTCTTACTGATCTCAGCTCCAAAATATATAACTAACTTCTCTGACTGCTCTTCAATGAAGAATTAAAAAAAAAGGGAAAAAAGTCATCACATGTGTATAAAAAAATAAAATTGATGCTAACCTGGTTTTCAATCTTCACTGTAAAACTTGTAGAACTTGGGGTTTTAGTTAAATGCTGCCTGCATACATTTTTGGCTAATGGCAGCAGGATCTGGAAGCTGGCTAGCATTAAATCCACTCATAAATAAAACTACTGTGACTTTGGGTCTGTCAGGGACCGATGTGTGTGCCTGTGACATGTACAAAAGCTGGCAGCTAATGAAAGCCACACTGAGCTCCTCAGGGAAGTTTGTGGGGTTACACAATGCACTAGTTGAGATGTCACAGGAAAGCCAAGGGCTGGGGGTGTTGGAGGGAGGACCACCAGGGCTGCATTTTGCAAGAAAAATGGTGTCAGCACAAGAGCAGCCTGCAAAGCTCCTGGGCTGGGCAGTGGGAGCTGCCTGCAGCCCTCAGCAGCCTGGGAGAGAGGCTGGTGTGCAGGAAGTAGCTGCAGAGAGGTTTTCACAAGGACCTGTTGTTTGGTTGCTCAGATTATATCAGTGTTCTGGCTATTGAGAAGGATTTGGCCTTTGGGTTTTGCTTTCAGCTTTATTTATTTTTGCCTGTTCTCAATTCTCTTTGTGAATACCAATATTCTGAGTCACCCAGAACGATTTCTGCCTTCATTAAAGATTCCTTCCAGCTCCCCTTCAACTGCCTGTAGGCTGCTGCCTGCCCCTGCCTCCCCCTTTGCACTTTGCTGCACATATTTAGCTCTCAGTATTCTATCACATCTCAACTCCTGCAGCTCTGGCACTTCAGTACCTTCAGCTACACTGTACCTTTGGGTCTTTGCATAACTTGTGTTCTTCACCTGATCTCTTCTGCACTGTCCCACACTTTTCCCAGCATTTGAGATCTAGTGTGAGGCCACAGTTTATTCCAGTGCTACAGCAGCTCTGCTTAGAGCTGATTGAGTGAAATCAGCTTCAACCAGGAAACCGGGCAGCAGAGCCTTTTGACTGTTTCTGTTACACAGCTCCTTCTGTGTCACCCTGGATCAATCCATTTGCCTTTGTTTCTTTGATAGACATTGGTGTTGAAATTGTCTATGGTATCTACACCAAACAGGGCCATGTTTCTCTAAAGCCAAAATTAAAAGATGCACTATACAAAAGATGTAATTGTGTAGTGCTTTAAGGGGTGCTCCTATATGAATTGCTGAGCTCTGTCACACTCTAAAGCTCATGTGTAAGAAATTCTGCAAATCAATAAAGAAAATAACCTGGGAAGGAGCATGGGTCTCTTATTACAGCACTGTGTCAATACTGTAGATGCCTTAGTGCTCGTTCATGACTGTCCCTAATGGTATTCAAACAATCTACATTTGCTTTAGCTTTTTTCAAAGTCCAGATGAGCTGCTCAGAGCTCTTAATGATGCGAATTATTTAATGCTCATTTGTATGCAGTATGCTCCTGCTTTGAAAGTGCTTCACAGAACTGGAGCCAAATTCAGCCTTGCAGCTCCACTGAAGTCAGTGCTTGTCTCTGCATCTGTTGGTCGTTTCTCTTTTTGGTTTTGCTTGAAGAGTTAACTTCTTGTTATGCTGATAATCTTTTTAAAGGTAGTATCTGCAAAGGGTTTTTCATCACTCTCCTCCCAGAAAAGCAGCTGTAAGTACAGAAGCAGTTCTGCTGATTCTCACATCTCACTCTTAACCCCTGCAAAAGGAGCACAGGCTAAGCAGAATACAGTTTTTGGTGTTCTTTCCTTTCCTTTTCTTTGCACCTCCTAAACACAGTTTCAGTGATATCTGGCACTTCTCCTGAAAATCATCCTGTGAAGAATCTCTGCCATCTGATATATGCAAGATATTCTCTGTGGCCCATTTCTGATTTAACACACCATGAACTGATGGAGGCCAAAGTCTTGTACAATCCTGCAGGTTGGTTGTGCTCAGTATAACAATGTCAGGATGTTATGTCTTGTGGTTGAGAGCAATAGGCTTGGGAGTCTACCTGAAGTTTTGAATTAAAGTAGCTGCTAAAAGGTGGAACAGACATTCTTAGTTCAAGGACATACTAATTTTTTAGTTAGCCCTGATAACTTGCAGTATTCTTGTAATGTAGTTTTTCAGTTATCCCAACGAAGCTTTTAAAACACATTGAAGAAAATAAAGAATAATCTACAATTGTTCATTCCCTCTGGATAACGAGTAGGGCATGATTTTCATCTTGCAGCACAGACCCACAGCCTGCATGGAGAAGGTGGGAGTAATGGAAAAGCATCCTTCCTAGATGTGCATGTCACTAGAAGGGCAGAGATGTTTCTTGTCAGGTGTTAGAGATTTGCTGGCAGCACAGGGCTGAGTGCTGAGACGTGGGAATAATGGGTTCATTTCCAAGCTCCACGGCAGATCAATCTGGATGCCCTGTTGCCCTGTCTTATGGAATAGGGTGTGTGACTGCTCCCCCTCTCCCTTTGCTGCAGCCCTGCCCTCCAGCTCCTGCCTGTATTCATTTGGATGTTCTCTATTGCTCACTCCTTCCCTGCTCCCCTCAACTCCTCCCTCCTCACTGCCTGCCCATCCCTTTTGGCCTGCATCTCTTCCCTCTCTCCTGCTGGGATGGATGTAATCCCCAGAGGAATGTGGCCCACAGGCCTCTGCAGGACTTGGGCGTGTGACTCTGGAGAGCCACTGATGCTGAATGCAAGGCAGGAAAAAGCAATCTCCCATCACCTGGCAGCACAGGGAGGGAAGAGCTGGATGTTTGTGGGCTGTTCAGTGTGCCTGGATGTCCAGACAGTTTATCAGATGAAAAATAGAGGCCAGACTTTTCGGCTTCATATGCCATTTCCCTATTCATTGTGTCTGGGTGATGTATTCTCTCCCTGTGGTTTGAATAAATATCTTTCATAGCTACTTTCTGCTTCAGCTCCCCTTGGGACAGCTCTTTCCAACTCAGCTGCATCAGTGTGCTGAAGATGTGAAGTCCAAGTGTGTGGAACAGAGGAAAGAGGAGAGAGAACTTCATGCAGAGCATCTAAGGAAGCTTTAGCTTCAATCATATCTCTGTGAAAGCTGCTGTACATAACACAAGCCTCACCTGCAGTGTAAGTTGCACACAACTCTCTCAATCACGACTCTTCTTCCCTTTACTCTATATTTATGTGCCCACAGAGCATTCAAAAGTATTTGCAAGAAGAATCCCAAGCTACTTGTAGGACCCAAACTTGTGATGGCTTTTTATAAGGCTTTGCATTTGGGGTGTTGCTATGTTTCAGAGAGTATCCTGGAAAAGTAACAGGGATGTAATGGAAAAAAAAAATCACAATTCTGTGTGGGGAAACTGAGTTTTGTTTTATGTAGTAAGCACCCATCTCAACCCTTCTAGAGCAGAACTAACCCCCTTCTCTAGCAGAAACCTGAGTTATTGTTAATTAACGTCTTGCTGAAAACTCAGTCTTTGCCATCTGTTCTGCCACCTCACTACGAATGCTGCTCTTGTGTTGATTATGTAAGTAAAAATGAAAATATATTTTGGTAGAGAGCTGCACGGCTCTGTGCTGATTCCTCTCCTGTTTCTATTTACCATTCCCTGCCCCCATCCCACAAGGAAAGGAAAAGGCGACAATTGTTTGACTCCTCGGCAGCTTTATCCTGGAGCTGCCTGCCAAGCCCCGCATGCTGCGGGAGCCGCCACCTCACCCCTGCTGCGTGTGAGCCGTGAGCCCTTTGCAAACCCTGCTTATTGTTAGGTCCGTGAAAAAGCCATGGCGGGAAGATGCCCCTTAAGCTGGAGCTGCTCTAAATTCATGTGAGGGGTTAACTTGAAATCCAGAAGAAGAAAAGTGAAAAGGAAGGCCCGGTTACTCCATAAGTGATAGTGTGACCTCTGGGAGCAGCCGCTGCTCCTGTTACAAGCGTGGCCTCTGTCTGTCCAAGGGTGGAGAAGGAGAGAAAGAGGAGGGGTAGCTTTCCTGTAAGTGGGTTAGAGCAATTACTGAGGTCTCTTACAGCAAATGAAGTTGTCAGTGTGAGTCACATTCCCTTTTTTCTCTCACTGCCAAGTTTTAGGCACTAACCAGACAGAGGGAGAAAAAAAAAAAAAGGAAAAGCAACAATGGGGAAAAGTTGAACTGGAACAACCCTTCATTCGGGGTATTGTTTGACGTTTTAGCTCTGATTGTACGTAGAGATAAAGGATCTATAAATATCCTGTCTGCTGAAATTCCTTATCACAACATCGCCTGTCAGCTGAACAAATAGGTTAGGTTCTCAAATAATACATAATTATGTATGTAAATACCAAATTACTGATTAAATCCCTGCAATGCCACATGCAATGGAGCCTCATCACTGGAGAGGACATTAACCTCTTGTGGTGCACCAGAGCTGCCTCGGCCTCAGGACAGTGAGTGGCACATGCAGCTGTTACTGCTGAAGCAGCAGGAGCTCCGAGTCTGGGCTGGAATAAGCAAGGAGATATTTATCTGCATGACTAGACTAGATGAAAGCATCTTCTGACACTTTTTGAAACTATCTGAGCATTTAGTTCTGTTTAGCAAATGTCTGGAAGCTTTTCTACTCTGCTTTAGAGCTTTTAATGAAGCATTGTGATTCCCATTGTGGTCAATTGTTTGACACTTTTATTATTACTGGTATGCAGAGCGTTTTTTAATGTTTGACAGCTGGAGAAAGAAGTATTTTGTGCATTGAAACTTTTAGCACAAAGCTGCTGTTTTCCATTCTGCCTTTGTCTTTTATTCTTGCTGATGCAAATCAACGAAAGACAGAACTGATTAAATTACATTTGTTTACTTCTTCCTTGATGATAATAAGACACAGCCTGCCTTTTATAAAAGGCAGAAATAGAGGATGTGACTGTTTCTACAGTATTTCTAGAAAGGCGCTTCCCCCCCCTTACAATATAAAGGCATTTATTTGTTTCTAATGTCTTGATTTACCAGATAATGTGCACTTCCTAATGTGTGTGGAACAAGAATAGAGCTATGAAGGACAGTTAGCAATGGATTCCATTTGGAAAGCTTCTATCTTGTTATTTTTATTAATCCAACAGTATAAATTAGCAGAACACATCACAAAACAAACACAGCAAGATACTTCTGTCCTTCACAATAGGGCTGCTGATCATTGCACAAAGCAGTGCCCTCCATTGCAGGCTTTTGGTTTCTACAGCCACAGTCCTGCTACTGGATCCTGCCTTCAGGGCACTGGTACCACTGGAGAGAAAGGAGAGGCACAAATAGGATCCCCAGGATTGTTTTGGTGAGTAATGCACATGTCTTGGGGATTGTGTAATACCCTTTTTTGAACACTTGTCCTGAGAAAGGAGGTCTGGGTTTGTCTATCTTGCTTGTGCAGTTTGCAAGGGAAAAGATCCTGGATCAGGAGGGCATTTCTCATGGAAAGGCCCTCCTGATCCAGGCTGCTTGTGAGAGGGTAGGCCAAAGTCACCAGGAGCACAGAGAATTACAGCAGGGAGACTTTGGGAAGTGTAAATGGCAGAAACAGGGGAGGCAAAGGACGAGCAGAAAGGAGGTGGCAAAGAAGTCATTACAAAACTGCCCTCATGATTGCTTTTTCCTGCATTTTTCAAGAACAGAGAAAAGTGCAGCAGAGGATGGCAAAGGCAAGAGAAGTGTCTGAAGGCTTCTCAGCAGTGCAGTCAAACCTCCCAATTTTACAGCTGAAACTAGTCATAGGGAGTGATATCACCTGGCAGCTGAGCCAAATCTAAAGGACTGCTGGTATCAAAATGATGCTTCTGCTTCCAGCCCTGCTGCTTTCTTTGTACAGGTCTGGTGCTTGTCTGACTCTTTAATGAGCTCATGCAGCTCAGTAAACTGCAAGAAAATGGATTCAGTAAAAAGTATATCAGCCCAGGAAAGGAGAAGAATTGGACACTGTGAGAATGGAGACTGCACTGAGTGGGAGAAGTATGAACATCAGAATTTGAATTTTGCTGCACATTTGGGGTGTTTTTTGGGGGTGCCTTGCTCCGATTTGATGCTTAACCTCCCACTTCACCTCCTAGGTGGGGCTTCCCTCTAAAGGGCACAGGATGAACAGGGAGGCTGACTGGAGAGGTGAGGGAAGGTCACCCAACAGCACCAGCCCCTGGGGCAGAGAAAGGACTGAATGGGACTGCAGCAGCCCAGCAGGATGTTGGCATGGAGAAAAGTGTAGTGCAAGAGGAACCAAGAAGGAAAGGGGACACCTGCAGAGTAACCACAGAAGGTTACTGCAACAAGCACTGGAAAAATGCTTGAATACAGGACAATGGTCCCATCTCCCTAATCTAGCTCTTAAAGGGTTTATTCTCATGTATCCACATAGCTGCCCCTGAAGGTGCTTATGTCCCTTTTTTAGCCATGCATTTCTCTAAATTGGGTTTTGATAAGAGGACAGATGCTGCATTTTTATTATCTGCGATAAGCAGCAGTAAAATCTGTTTGAAGTTCATGATGGAAATGTATCCATATATTGGCATTTTTCCAGCTGCACTTCACAAAGGTAAATGGGACATGAGAGTGGTGCACTGCCCCCTTTTAATCCATTTTCTCTAGATGGGGGCACTTTGCCTCTCTGTGGGAAAGGCCAGCACAGCTACTGTGCTAATAAACACTCATTCCTCACTGCAGCATCTGCGCTTCCCAGACTCATAAATCCAAGCAACTTGTAGTTGAATAGCAATTAAATATCCACGTGCATTTCCATACCACGGTCTGGTGCACAAGGCATAGGCTAAGTGGCTGCACATCTGCTGTCTGCTCCCCCACACGTGCTGTTTGGCAGAGTGTGAGCACTTAACCTTATCCTGCTGCCATTAATGGTACATAGAAAATTGGATGCAGAGCATCATCCTACAGATATTTTGCCATATCTTTCTAAAAGAATGGTGTTCTTGCTTGTGTGGGTTTTTTTTGTTTGTTTGTTTTTGGTAAAGCAGCCTTTATTGTTTCTCTCTTGGGATTTCCAGGACAGGGATTCAACTGGGCTGTTAACATCAGTTGGAAATGAGACATCATATTGAAAAGTTAGTTGAGATTCAGGACACTGATATATCCTCACAACAATTCTGTATCACTTGTACAAAACCCAGAGACTCAGTAATGCAGTAAGATAAATGTAGTTCCTGATTGCAGTGGATGTATTGCACTTATAAAAGGCATCTCTTATCGTGAGGCTCTGCATATCTGCAGTAATAACCACCATATGTCAGGTAAGACAAAGATAATGTGAGCCAGATCATTTCCCCATTGTTAAAACTTTCAAAATCCAAAAAGCTACAAATGTCTTAATTATTAATTCAATTTTGCTACATCCAGCTGGTAGCTGGAGGGAACATCTTTCTGAGGTTCAGTCTTTCCTCTTGTCAAACTGATAACAGTCTGTGTGGCAGAGTTTTAAATGCTACAGCCATTTAAAGAAGCAAGAATTGCACACAGTCATTGCCCATCTTGCATTTCCGTGCAGCAGGATTTTACCACATGAAACTGCAGTTCAGATGTTCCCATCTTGAACAAACAGATAAGCCTTGTAGTTTGCTTTGAACTTAACAAGCCTCCTTCAGTGGTGAAGTTGTATGAGGCACCAGCCTGTCTTGTGTCTGACTGTACAGTGTTGTTGTTGTACAGTTACCTATCACAATTCTCTATGGAACTGGCAGAAGCCTTGAATTCCCTCCCCAGCCCCCACCCCGTGTGTCTGTCAGCTGCAGACCAAGTGCCAGCCAGATCACAAGAACATCCTCAATCAGTCACAATAATTTGCATTTCCTTGCCAAAGATTTTATCTGCTGGGGGTGCAAATTGTGCCATCGAGGTTGCTGGTGTTGAAAAATCTGCACCCTTCTGCTCCCCAGCTCTTCCTTTCCCAGCTAGGTTAATTTATCCAGAAGAATTGAGGCAACAAAGCTGTCAAGTGAGAGAGGCCACACAGCGAGACAGCACCACTCTGAACATCTGCACAATTTTTGTATTTGATTAGGTACCTCAGTACTGGCAGATTATTGTTGTTAAAAACAAATCTTACCTTTGCCATTTTCATACGAGACTCTCTGCTGCAATTCTGCAGATGTTTGTTCTCTGTATCCCCACATTGTTTAAAAAAATGATGAATGATGATAGTAAAAATTACACTTGCTCATTCAAACATCTTGCTGTTTACATATAAGAATCATGTGCTGGGGTGCAGTGACCTAATGAGAAATGCAACGTGGCCTTCAGCAGGAGCTGGATGGAGCCCTCAAAATCTGCTGCTTTCACACAAATTGTCCTCCAGTACATATAATGAAAACTTTCTTTTGTTTATAATGACAGATGCCACAGGGGTTGTATATTTGGATATTATTTTTTCTCTAGGAGTGTTTATTAACAAATGCTTGCAAGTTTTATGATGTGGTGAAAACTATATCTCTCATGATAAACAGGAAGTGCTCAGAGGTATTGCATTACCCCATAATGCAACACAGATTCCAACAGCTTGGCTCTTTTTCTCAAAATATGGTGACACCACTTCCTTCAGGAAATCTCTCTTCTCTTCATAGCTTTTATCTACTAGAGATATGCAAAATTGCAAAAGAAATGTTTGTTTTTAAAAATGATGACTCGTCAGTTTTGGACTGTAGGAATCGATGTCTATAGTTTATATAAAATCTCTTAAAAATAAGCAGTTGAGACTCTTTGGGCTGTCAGATCAGGGGATTGAACAAAGAGCAAGGAAAGGAGATTGATACCTGCCCTCCCTCCCACAGCAAAGATGCAGATTTCCCTGCACCATAAACCTGGAGCTGCCTCCTCTGCAGTTCCATGTCAGCGAGGTCAGGACCTGCCCAGCAGAGAAGAGGGAATCCTGGTCCCTTGCCACGTGCCCAGGCAAGCTCAGTGTGACAGTTCCTGTGTGGAGCTTTACATCCAGAATTGCTGTGGCCCCCAGCTTGCTCCTAAGGGCTGCCATGCACTTGTCATGGGGTGTAGAGCCACTAATGCTGGCTGAATTGTCAACCCTGGTGAAAATCTCAGAGTGCCATTAGTGTACTGATGTGTAATAGTGTCTCCTAGCCCTTGTGTCTGTCCAGCCACTGCCCATGGTTGAGATTAAATCTAATGAGAACAGCCAATTAGGACACGTACCTGTGCCATCAGAGTCATCAGCCACATGCATTTGTGATGAACGTCACCCCAGCAGACGCCGACGTCAGGGAAAGCAAGTCCTGGTGAGCTCTTTTTAGAAGGCCTGGCATCATTCCCCAAACTGGTTCTCCATGAATAGACTTGTGTGTCTGCCAAGGGCTTCACTTGCACACAGCCAGATGCAGTGGGTCTAGATATCACCCTCCAACTAGGACCCTTCTATTCCCACACTTCAGTCCCACTACCGGGTCATTTTACTTCTAATTTACATTCCTCCCCCTCCCCCACATTCTCTTTTATTCACTCTTGCATTACCCTTTCTCCTCTGTCCTCACATCAGCCAACCTCTTCATTACAAAAGGTTCCTGCATTTTTAGCTATGAGCAAAAAGCATTAAAAATGCAGTATTTGTAAAACATAAAATCCTAATAATCCTGTTTCTACATGCTTTGACTTCTGCCTCTGCTGGAGGCATCACTTGTCCTGCCTACAGCTGAACCAAGAATAAGTGTGGGGGAAACACACTGCATGTTCTAGTATTTGTAAATTATTAGACTTCTGAGGTTATGTAATAATTTTATCTCCTTTTTTTTTTAATTTTCTTAGCAATCAATGATACCAGAAATGCAGAGATCAAGAGACTGATATTATGTACTAGCTAAATCTTTCTGTAAGAACTTAATAGCCTTCCAGTGTGTAAAGCTTCAGCACAAGAAAACAGGGGTCATGTAGCAGGACCTCAGTGAAGACTCACAAGCTGCTGTAATATGCTGTGTAAATACTGACTATATGTATGTTTTGTTTTGTCAGTCCTGTAAAATAACTTTTTATCTGGTGATTTAATTCTCTTATCATCCCCAGCTTGTTTACTGAATTTTAAGTCTTGGGCAAGATGAAGCAAGCTCATGAGGAGTAGCTGGTTTTCAAAAGATACAAGCTCCAGATAACCGAGGACAAGTAAGGCACACAACAATATTGAAATCACTCAGAGTTTTATTGCAGCTGACTGAGACAGAGTGTGCTTTGAGGCTGGGAAATTTCCATTACTGAACTGCAGGACAGTGCCTGGATACTGCTACTACTGCAGTTGAAAAATAAAAGCAACTTAATTTTATATAGACAGCAACAAAATGTCAGTATATTAATTAAAATAGCTAGATTTATATAATAAGCTTTTAAGGTTGCTGTGAAATGGATCTCTTTAAAAATATTTAGAGTATGATTGTAAACTACTTATTCAAAGCTAAGGAACATAAAAATGACTTGAAATTGCAACTGTGTTTTCAAATCATATTTGTGAACAGCAAACCTAACCAGAACATGATAGATAATACAAGACATCTCCTATAACAGTGACAGGTTCTGACAGTGACAGAATGATACCCAGTGCAGGATCAAGGCTGCTACTGACAGAATCATTCTGCAATTAATAATCTTTTGTGCTCCCCTTGGCATGCACAGAACAACCACAGCAATCTGTTTACTCATCTTAACTCCATGGTGTCTAAGCCACAGTAAGCTCCCTGCAAAGTCCACCAGAATGTCGAACGCAGAAAAAAGGAAACACTGGGGGGAAAAGTGAATTTGTTCTGGCACCAAGTGCCCAGCGAGTTGGATGAGAGGCTGTTTTTAACCTCCCAGCAGTGCAAGATTGCAGCGAGAGCCTCCTGTTCGCTGAGGTCGCTTTGCGCTGCCGAGGCAGCGGTCGCCATCCACGGGGAGATCAGTCTCGAGGGGTTTCTGCTGTGTCACCCCGTCAGTCGAGCCCAGGTAGGCACTGCCTAGAACTTATTACCAGCTGATGCTCTTTCTGCATCTTAGGATAGTTCCCTGTGGATCAGAGCTCATATCTAAGCAATTTCAGGAACCATCACCATGGTTCCTGAGTGCCTTAGAAGTTAAAATATATCTTTATAAAGCATTTTAACATGTCTTATTTCTCTCTCTCATCACCCCCGCACAAAGGCTTGAGGTCTTTTTAAATAATTCTGGTAAAATTGTATATACTTAATGCCTGTGCTTTGTTGGGATGATGGGGAGGTTCAGGTTCATGCTGACATACTCGTACAGCAGCTACCAAGAAAGCCACGGCTGCAATGTCCCACACAAATCACACAGCCAGTACAATTCTGATTGGGAGACGTGGCTTCAGTTTTAAATTAGCACCAAAATCTGAAATGCCTCCCACCCCCACTATGGAGGGGCACTGTAGGGCAGCTTCATGGTGTTTGTCTTCAGCCTGACCCAGCACTGCTGATCCCAGGGCTTGGGGCCTTGTGGTACAATGTTCCCTCTTCGAGAGACCTGTTTACAGAACAAGAATTAACAGTTAAAGCAGATGTACAGTACAGGGAATTTCTAGGTCCTGGTTGTAGGATGAACTCATTCCTGTGACTCCTGAACTTGACTGAAGATGGAGACAGTCCAAACCATGGCGTATTTACACTGACTTAGCTTATGGCTTAGCTTTTTCTTAATATTCCTGTTTCTGCTTACACAAACTCTTCTCAGCAGTGCTTTGATTTCTGTTTGAAATAAAAAGGGTTTTTCCTCCTGCTTCTCATTATCTGCTATCATTTTTCAGTAAGTATCACCTCTTCTCCCCCAGCACAGCCCTTTATTTTGATCATGGAACTCATAATTTTCTTAAAACACGTTTATGTGCTTTCCAGAATTGAGGCTTTAATGCCACCTTGTTAAAGGCAAAAGACCCAATGTTAAGTGCAGGTTACAACAGCATATTTAAGTAGGCTGAAAACCAATTGATACCACTCCCATCTGCTCTGCCTATCTCAGCAACTGGAGAGCTTCACTGAAATACTGCACCGAGTTCTGTCACAGGAGGACTTGTTGGGAGAGCATGCCATAGCCTCTGACCACTTATTTGGGCTTAATTGGATTAGACATACATTTGAACACAGCACTCAAAGGAGCTGACAGTCCTTCCACAATTTCCCGGCCTGCCTGGTCGGTTTCCTTTTTGATCAGACACATCCCAGTGAAGGTAGAAAATAATCTAGATACACACCGGTTTTTAATTAAATTTGCTATGACAGGCTGTGTTTAAGCTACATTCTCCATAATAATTTATTTTGCATTTGCTCATGACAGATTTATTTATGTATGTAATCAGAACTGTAAGCAAATTGCATTTATAGAGTTAGGAGAACCTTTAAAATAATATTTTACTTGGTTTCAGAAAACTTAAACACTCATATTTACTGCTGTCTAAAATTTCTGAGACAAATAACGCTGCATTTCTAAAGTGCAGAAGAACACATAATGGAACAGAAAGCATTATACACACGTAAAAATTAATACATCAGAAGCATTATCCCACTCAAATACACAAAAACACAAACTGTAGAGTTGAATGCCCGTTAAATACAGAGAAGAGTTTATTAGATTTCGGTGCTGTTCTGTGCCAGCTTTCCCTCCCTCAGCCCGGGCTGGGCGGCAGCCGGAGCCAGCCCCGCGGGGCCGGCCTTGGCCCGGGGAGCCTCGGGCACTCCTGGGTGTGCAGCCGGAGCCGGCACTGCCCTCCCCGGCCCGGGGCAGGGAGAGAGAGGCTCGGGGCAGGGAGCGAGGGCGGCCCGGGGCAGGGAGAGAGAGCGGCCCGGGGCAGGGAGCGAGAGGCTTGGGGCAGGGAGAGAGAGCGGCCCGGGGCAGGGAGAGAGAGCGGCCCGGGGCAGGGAGCGAGAGCGGCCCGGGGCAGGGAGCGAGGGCGGCCCGGGGCAGGGAGCGAGAGGCTCGGGGCAGAGAGAGAGAGGCTTGGGGCAGAGAGAGAGAGCGGCCCGGGGCAGGGAGCGAGGGGCCCGCAGCCCCGGGGGTCGAGGGGAAAGGAGGGATCACACTGTCGGAAACAGCTAAGGGAAACGGCCAGGGTTCGGCCGCCAGCAGAGGAAGCCGGTTCAGGAGCAGGGAGGGCCAGAAGCAGGCGGGCTGCCAGAAATTACCGCGGGGAACTGGGAGCAGCGAGACGTGGCCAGGGCCAGGGGTGGGGACAGCTGCAGGGCAGGGACACACGGGGAGCGGCGGCGAGGGCGGCAGCGAAAATGTCAGTGGTAACCAGGGGTTGGTTCTTGTTGTCAGCGTCGTTAGAGAACTGCGGGAAAAAGGCAGAAGTGGAGTTAAGATCCTTGTGCATAAACTCCTGCAAACGAGGAAAAGCTGTTCCAGGAAAACTCTGCCTTGCAGAGAAACAGGACAGGGACGACACTGTTGCAGGCAGCGATCAGACCATGGGACAAACCCTGGACTACGCTTTCACCTACCCGACAGAGTTTATTTACATTTATATGGGGAGCAGCGAACAGGAAAACGTAATTACGGGTGAAAACAACATGCTAAAAAGAGGTTGCAAAACTACGCGCCGAAGTCGGGCAGTGGCACAAATAAACTCGCCCTTATCGCGAGCGGCGCGGCGCGGGCGGGGGGCGCTGAGGGCGCGGGGGGCGCTGAGGCCGGGCCGGGCCCGGCTCCATTTCCCGCCCGTCACCTGACGCCTCTAATGGCGCCGCGCGGCCGCGCGACCACGTGACCCCC
>VZRX01005252.1:15248-26749 GCA_013398075.1 Notiomystis cincta | reverse complement strand
TTTAAGGTCACAGAAAACATGACTTCTTCTGTTGAAATGAGGAGAGGACAGGTACTATTTGTAAAAAAAGTCAAATTCATTTTCATACCTCTCAAAACAATGTTTAGTCTATCGTATTCAACCATAGGAAAACTATTCATTAACAGTCTGGTTGTTACAGCCATTCCATGAGATGTTACTAGCTTTCAAACATTTTCTTCTTCAGTGTAAGATTGAGTTACCTTTTCCTTCTGTCACCAATAGCACTTAGTAAGGGGTAAATCCTTTCAACTCTAGAAATACATTTTGATAGTACTACACTATCATAAAACAGCACTTCAGAATATGCATAAATGAGGACGTTATTCACTATTTCTTCTGGCTCTGAGGGGGAAAATGTACTGGCTGCATGAGTCATTGGAAAAGAAAAATCTCATCAGTAGAGGTCAATAAAGATCATCAATAAAGATCTATTGTAACCTCACTGTGGATAAAGGGAAAGGAAAAACAAAATCAAACTACAAAGTCTGTGGTGAAAGCTCACAGTTATCCAAACCAGGATTTTGTTCTAGAAAACAGCAAAAAGCCTGAAGCTAAATATAACTCTGCTAAGGGGGGGGGGAGAAACTGGGAGGTACAGCTTAAGTTTTCTCCCATTGTTAAAAAAAAAATCTTGCCACCCAAACCAGTTCTAACCTGTATGTAACATGAATCTGTAGAATGTTCTTTGAAGGGGTGAAGAGCACAGAGACAAACCTGATCGGTCCATTTTGATCTTCTGCTTTCCGGAGTCTGAGCAAAGGTGCAGAACCTTTAACTGCAACAAATTCTACTTCTGGGAAAGGGGGATCTGAAAAGTAGACAAACACCAGTGGTTCAGAAAGGTTTTAGAAATATTTCAGGCATCAGTTCCTAGCTACTTTTCAGTTCCTTTTTCAATTTCTAGCTACTTTTTCCACCAAAACATCCTTAACTGAGCCTTGAACCCCAAACAACTAAAGCCTGCAGGCAACATAAACTGGCCAAGAAAAACACAGAGCAAATATGATCATGATGGTCTGGCAGCCTGAGGACAAATCCTGTACTTCTGCTAGCTGGGAAAAAGAGAGATGACCAAAAATGGTGGTTGACTACAGAGAAATGAGACATGAAATCTTTGTTAGAAGAAGCAGTATTATTTATTAGATGAACTGGAATGGTCAGGGAGAAGAAAAATATGAAACTTTGCACCGAGCCCATTGTAAGAAATACAATGGTATGAATAAAGGAGAATTTAGTAGAGCCAAAAGTACTTTCAAGAAGGCAACTTCCTTAGATACTGCTCATTGTCAGACAGCAATATCCAGGCCCTTAAATTGGATTTCAATATAGGCACAGAACTCTAATCTGTTTTAGTGGGAATTTGCACCAAGGCCAATGCTAAACAAATATTCTTCCCCTAATTTTAATGGCAATGATGACAGCTGCACACTGATAAAGAAATTACCACTACCAGCCTGGAAGCAAAAAGGAAAACAGCTTCAGTGTGCACAGCCAAGAGGGCAGAGTGTGAAGCATAGACACCATCTAAGAGCCCAGGAGTCTGAAAGGACTTGCACAGGTAAATACAGGTATAGTCAGGCTTTTTGAACACCAGTGTATGAGGCTGCTGATGTGATATCTGAGTGAAGAGTAACAAATGCAATGCTTATGTACAGAAAATCAAGACTTCAGAGCTAGGAACAATAATCAGTGTCATGAAGAGAGACAAAAGAAAACCCATGCAGATTTCCCAAAGTTAAGTGACTTCAGGCAAAATATTGCTGAGTTGCAATATTTTTTTTTCAAGGAGCTGGAATACAAATAGCTGCACATATCTTTTGAAGTATAGAAAATCATTACTTTTGCAGGAGGAAATGAGGCTTGATAGAAAAGTTGTCAAGAGGGTAAGTAACTGCTAAAAAAGGAGCTAGAAATGTACACCATGTTGAAAGCAGAAGTACTGGGGTGCAGGAAGGTTACTGGAAGTTAGTACTGCTAGCATTTTGTCAACTATCATCACATAACCAGCAAAATCCTGGTATATACAGATGAACTTTGCTGCTCAATGTTAGAAATACTGAGACTTTACCCAAGCAGAATTGAACCACCCTAACAGCTGTTGTTTTGCAAAACTGGGATTAAATTCACCAGTATAAAATACAAGGTGTTACACCTGGGCTACTAACAAGAATTTATGCTAAATATTCTAGTTTCCTTTGAGTAGCAGGAATGACATATTAGTACATCTCAGAATGAGGGTTAGGCACCAAAATATCTCTCGGGGTGGATTTATCTGGTATACTTCTTCTATCTTCCTTTCCTATGATATTCAGTACCACCACAAGACACTATTATTGATTTCTCTTAAGAATTCTTCAATTTCCAAGAAAAACTTGGGAATTTCATCTCTAATGCCAGCCAGAATGTGCACTGTATGCTACAGTTTTGCATTGTTCTTACAGATAAAACAGCACAAGAGGGAACAGATGTGGAGTAAGATGACAAGAAGATGCTAACAAAGGTCATAACAATTAATTTATGTATTTTCTATAATTTGACAGGAAAATACAAATCATTAAACTACCTAGCCATCCAGAAATGACAGCCCTAGTAAGTGGGTAAAAGAAAGAAAAATCTGAAAAAACACAGTTAAAGGATGGAGTCTTTTGCTATGCTTAGTTTCTGCTAAAAAATACTAGTTATTAAAAACATTAAGCACAAAGACAATCTACCTGTTTTAATAAAAAGAATGAAGTTTGTAGCAATGTGAAGGAGTAATAATACTAATAATAACAGTAATACTACTACTACTAATAATAATAATATAATTGAAAGGGATAGTTTAATTTTTGCTTTGGTGGTCAGAAAAGAAACTCTGAATGAGTTATTCCATATGCAGTATTTGACCACTCTGACTTTTTTAATAAAATAAGAACTTTTCCAGAAATGAAACACTTAAAAATATATTTTAAAAAAAGAGAAGTCTGCTAGGAGGTCATAATTATTACCAGATTTTAAAATCCACATGTTAAAAATACTGACTTAACACCACACAGAACAGTTAGAGGGAAAAGGGGAATACTACAGAGAAGTGAGGACTTGCACGAGGTGAGTTGTGTGAAGAAATCAAGATTCTCCACTCTCTTCAGGTGCTGTTAGCACCTTGCCTTTCTTAAAGAATTAATTTTTTTAAGTCTTCACCAGCAGAACAGATTGACAAATCTGTAGCAATACCAGAAAAACAGAGAAGAGCATAGCCAGAAATGAAAGTATAACCAGAGATTGTCCCACTTTAACTACTTCCTTGTCACAGCAGTCTTATGTTAGTACCACTTGAACATTTCCTATAAAGACTAATTTTCTACAATAAGAATCCATCTACCAATTTTCTCTCTGAACCTGAAGGCAAGCTACAGGAGAGAAAGTGTGTGCCAGGAAGTGCTTCCTGCTGCAGCATCACTGAGAACCATCACATGCCTCAGTGCTGGATCTGAAGCCTGCTTGGTGTTACACTGTAAGGGCAATGGCAAAGCTTTAAAAATAATAACCAAATTGAAAAACAAAGTCCAAAATCACATGGCAGCTCTTCACCAAACCTGACAACTCAAAGAAGTCAAATCAAAGACTCCTCTTGAGGCCAAGTTTTAAATAAAAAAACCCTTTGGTCAAACAAGACCATTCGCATGATCTTAATTTCCTGCCATCAAGGGATTTCTTTCATGTTTATTATGAGGGCTTTATGTCCAAAAGGTTTCTGCTAAATTTTAAAAAAAGGAAGGCAAAAGTACTGCTGTAAAAGTAAAACTAAAATAAGGTAGAGATATTAATAAAATAGAAAAGGTTGTTTACCGTTTATATTACTGTTTGAAGAGTAATTAACTTTACTGTACATGTTTAAATATAATTGTTCTAATACACAGTGAGAAGAGATTTTCGGTTGGAGAGGAAAATTATGTAAAGCAAGGGAAGGGAGGAGAATAAATAAGACCACATCTACAATTAAATGACAAAANAAATCCGCTGCACCTCGCTGCCTCTTGCACGGGTCGAGGTGGCGATAGGGCGGTCAGACTCTGCTGCTGTGTGTGAAGGTGAACCGGGGTGAGCCCTTTGTCCTGGCTCATCCCTACACGGCCATTTCTGTGCTTTGTCCTCTGCTGAGGCTCGTCCTGCAGCACCTTTCCCTTGAGATCTCTAGGAACTAAAGTCTGATATAGAAAACAGGCTGGATGGAACAGCTGAGTGTTCACTTCTGTTCTGCAGACCTTGGGGGAAGTGTTCAGCGTGGGAGCAGAATGGGAGCTGGGTGCTCTTGGCTCAGGGTGTTTGGGTTAGGGGCATGCCTGTCCTTCCACAAGAGGGGACTTGGTATGGCAGCCTCCTAACCCCAGTGAAAGGGGTCTGGGACCCTGCAAACAGCCATCACTGTTCCACCCCTCTTCCAAAGCTGGTGATAGGACCTTGTCTGGGTAAGCAGAGGGGTGCAGCACTGTGGTGGACTCTCAGGGCAAGAACCCAGCAATGCCAGCCACTTCCTACATCCCCTGCCCGTGCTCAGCACTCTGCAGCTCTGCCTTCCTCCTGGACCTTGGCCGAGTGTAGCGGTCCTGTGCACATCCTGGAGCTGCCCAAATGGGACGTGTGGCACAGGAGACTGGCATTCCTTCATATGCACCAGGATGAAGGCACTCCTGGCCTTGGGAGAGGAGGAAAATTTGCTCAGGGAAGACTCAGCAAGGTGCTTGTTGGTGCTTTAAACTAAAAGGCCTGAGAGAAGACACCATGTTTTCTTTTGCTTGTTTCTCTTCTGTGAGCAATCCACCCAAAGCAAGCAGTATGGAAATCAGAGTTTTATTCCGCTTGCAAAGCGCTGGCTATAAAGCATAGACTGTATGTCACCAGTATAATTTTCTTTCTAAACAGAATAAGAGAAATTATCTGAATGTTCATGAGTGCACAGATACTTATGAAAAATTTTTACTATGGAGTAGTTCAGAAAAATGATAGAGAAGTGGTGTTCATAGGAATTTAATTATCATGCATTTAAATAGTCTCTGCACAAAAATACAAAGTGCATGCATATGTATGAAATTGTTTACATGGTTGGCAGCCAATTTCCCCCTACATTAAAAAAAAAAGTAATCATGCTCAAATTTTCATCACTCCTCTTTCCCCATTACACAAATCAGAACCTCCCTTCTTGGCAGTTCTTGTGCTCTGACGCTGCACACTTTACTGGATGGTTTCTCTGGAGGTACATGGTGTGCTGGCAGTGTAAGAGCTGTCAGATCACCACACCTCCAACAGTCTTGCACTTCCTCACTGAAAAGTAAATTTTGGGTTTCCCCTCCTTTTCCTTAAAGAACTCCCTTTATGAAAGAACAAGTGTAAATCTTTTCCATTCCACAACAGATCAGAAAAATAGTCTACCTTTTATGTGTGTGTACATCCATGGGCAAGTGAACAAATTAGATATCACAACCTGATCTGTAATGTAGTACATTCTCCACACACAAATGAGCAGGGCTCTAGAAGATTATACTTGATATGTGATGGAATACATTCTCCTGATTCAATCATTTTCTAGACTCTCTGCTTGTGAGTCTACTTTCTGACTCACGTGCTCATACGAAGACAGAGATGAGACACACACGAGTACGTGGCCTGCAGGTAAATCCTGGGCTAAACCAAAAGGAATAGCAGCTGAGAAACATAGGAAGTACTACAGTTATCTGAGGTACACAGACCCAAGATCAAGCCTACTCAAACCCACTGGAAAGTACATGTACAAATATGTAAGAAGTTGCAGCATGTGTGAACAGTACACCTTGAACAAACTCAAAATACACCTTGATTCTAAGCAGAAAATCAAGATAAGGAAAAGCAATGAAAAATCATAATTGAACTTAATTATTTTACAAGAAGGAAATGTAATCAGTAACTCAGGCACAAAAGATCTATTTCTAGTATCCAGAAACACTTCTGTCTTACTATGTCTTAAGTCATAGTGGTCTTTCTCTAAACCAAAAAAAGAAAAGCTAACCAGGCTCTGTAAACACATAGGCATTCATGAACTCCCCAAGCACCAGTTTTCATAAAGAATCTACCCAAAGCAAAGCTCAAAACCAGATTCAAATATCAATAGAATTTTAATGTGGCAGAACTGAAGAAATTACTCTTATTCAGAACATTTGCAATGAAAGTAAAATAGGTCTCGCTCCTTATTTATTATTCTGGTTTTTAAAAACTTGAAAAAAATGGTTACAAAGTTCAATCATCTTAAATTCACATGTAAAAACAGGTAGTGTTTAAGAACAATGCCTCCCCTGAGCATGCCTTAATAAAGGATATTCCAAAAGGAACATGAACAGAGCCATGTGAAAGAAGTATAATCACAAGTGAGCCCACGAGATAATCCTTTCCTTCTTTGGAAACAGACAGCAGACTCCTTCTTAAAAGACAATCTTGCTACCATCTTTTTACAGCTACAATATAATCACTGCCTAATAATTTTTGATAATTGACACAATTTCCTATTTCCACTACACAAGTTTCTCTGAAGTAAGTTAAGACAACATAAAAGACTAAGCAAGATGCCTGTTAGAATGATCCATGAAGCATTTGCTAGACTGTATTTACTATCCACAAGATGATGGGCAAAACCAGCTTTGTGCTCAGCTCTGAGCTATTTTTTTGGAGGATGCTACTTGCCAGGGAGAAAAACAGGCTTTTAGGTCCGAGTTCTTGGCTTTGTTTCTTTAGCAATAACATGGATATAACATATCCTCATTCAGGATGGATATGAGCATAGATATAGATATTCAGGATATAGAAATAACTTTCATAACATGCATTCATAAATGTTGGTTTTTTTGAAAAAATGCCCAAACTTATTGCTAGCATTTACATACTTATTGTATTCTGCCACAGTCTAAAAGTTTACACAGGTCACTACCCTTGTCAGGAAATTAAGTCTATAAGGCAGTGATCATCCAATTATCTGGGACATGCCTCTTCACACTATTCAAAACTCCACAGTTAAGATTTTCCAAATTCTCAAAATATAGAAGGTTTGTAAAAGTCAAGGAGACACAACATCTGGATTTGCCCCAGCTGTGGAAAACAGACCAACTGATCATGTACTTCTTAAAGGATGGCATATGAAACCTTAAGCAACCAATGAGAACATAATCAGTAAAACACTTCTGTAAATCTCAGTTTCTCTAGAGCTTCTGTGCTTAAGGCATGTCTTGCATTTTTATAATACCATTTAGCTAGAAAACCACCAGAGCTAATAAAACCACTTTTCAGAATTAATTTGGCAGATAAATTGAGATCATTCCATCCTCCATGGAAAAAAAACAACTATAGGGTTTAACTACACACATTATTACAAAATAACTGGACAAATGAAGATGAAAATTATACACCTACTCTTAAATTATAAATAGTCTTTAAATAAAGTAAGCTGCTTGCATAGGTAATTCAATTCCAAGATAAAAGACACAGAGGTCAAAGCAGCACTGCAAGAAGAATTGTTTCTGCTGGATCCTTTTCATCTTAGATGAGATAGTAACACAATTAATCTTATTTAAATTCCATTATTTGGCAAGTTTTGCAGCAAGATCATTATTGGCTTTTTAATTTTCTGCAGTTCCTGAAAAAACTTCAAAAATACCTACTTTAATGGTTTTTTCAATGGAAGTCAAAAAATAAGAAGTGTTTGCATATCAAGTTTTAGATAAAGACTCCTAATATGGCAGAGCAACACCTATCTTTTATTGCTTATTGAATAAGATAACTACAAGGTATAAATGGGCTTGTGGAGTAAAATCTTTCAAAATGGAAATTACCTAACTTCTACACAAAGACCCTTCCTGGGGCTATGCATGTGCATTTGTTGAGCACTAACTCAGCAGAGGGGAAAATATGCCAGCTGCCAAGACACAAATACCACTTCACACAGCACCTGCTGCAAAGTGTCCTCTAGAGCTCTGCTGAGTAAGTGACCTGATGCAATCCTGCAGAACTGAGGAAATACCACAGGATGAGAGACTCAAGAGCTATTTCTTTACTCTGAGTATGTATTCAAAAATTACCTCTATCAAGAGAATTCTGAGATATTTTAACTAGATTTTTTACAAAGACACACATACTCATGAACTCAAGGGTAGTACTTTTGAGTGACAATTATGAAACTTGTGAAAAGGAATTACCAAATGATTGCTGTAATTTCACTAAAAATGAGAAGAAACAAAGAGGTCATTGTATATCTTAAATGGCAGCTTTAAGAAATAAGAAATACTTTATCTTTCATGAAGTCTAAGACCATCAGATTTAATATCGAAAATACAGCAATACAATCAATCAATTTCAAAACCACCACGAAGCTCCAGCTCTTCCTAAGCAGTCAGAAGAGAATTGTTTCCATCTAGTGGCTGAACAGAGTTACAGATGCTCACAGAGCTTTCCTGTTTCTTACCTATCATCATTTGTGTCCCTGACAGGAAGAGTCACTACACTGCACTTCACCAAATACAGAGAATCTGACAGCACAGGCATGGTGAAAACTGTTCTAAACAAAGCAGGAGCCGTAAGATGTTTCTCATCACGGTGTTTTAGTGACTTACATCCTGCTAAATCGTGAAGCCAAGGCTCTTCCTTCAGAAGCTTATTTGCTCAAATGTCTTTTATATTTTGTGCTCTGCCAATTAGAGGGAAAAGTATCTGTATGAGGGTCTCAAAGGTTCCTGTACTCTACACTTTGGATTCTTGCAGATTTTAGTGGTATCTGTTTCTGTTGTCACAAATACCCATACAAAGTGTAGTTGAGCTATTAACTCCACTGTGGAGAGAACCTCTTGTGAAAAAGTGACTTAGCCTCTAACAGGGTGAGGAATTTAACTCCTATCTTTTCCCTGATGTTCCAAAATGGCACGTTAACACTCTGCACCTCAATTTCTCTCCCCTTTTGCCTCTGAACCCTACAAAATCTGTGAAAACAAACAATGGACAATTTTGAGCATAAAAAGAATACTTTGACAACCCACCATACAACACTGAGATCAACACTGCAGATTCACTTCAGTCTCTTACACCCACTAGGTGCTTTTGTAAATGTTATAAAATAAATGGCAAAACCTACCTGTAATTTGTGTTGTCATAGGAACAAGCAGTGAAAAATTCAGAGCTACCATGGAAATATTAATAGAGTAATTGGTGCCTGGTTGCAAATCTAAACAAACTTCAGGAGCTTGCTTGTGTGTGGAAAGCTCAAAGGTCATTTCATGAGAGAAGTTCTTCTGATACCAACGCTGGCCTTGCACATGAAACTGTAACCAAACAATCACAGCATGAAAATTGGATACATTATATATAATTAATTATTATCATTATAATATAATACATTACTTGCATTCAGCCACCTCATGCTCTTAATGAGAAGAAACAGCAGAAGATAGCACTGCATACAATGTGTCAAAACTGTTGGCACTGATAATTACTCAAATTGCAGTACTTCCAAAATTTGATCCGTCTTGATGAGATCTCACATTTTCCTGATTCTTTCACTTCTCCTCCTAGTCTATCCTGGTTTTTATTAATTTCCCCTAGTCCCTATTTCCTGCTAGCATATAGGCTTCTAGTAACAGTTCACTTTCATTGTGGTATACCCTCCTGGTGAGTTATAAAAGTAAGCGCTCCAGTTTCACCCTGAGGACCGAGACAAAATCAAGTTATTTTGACCAGTGTTAAAATATCAACTAAACTCCAGGATCTGTCTAAAGACACCTATATTTTTAGGGAAATTTACAGGGTCATGAGTTCTTTGTTTCAGTAGGATTTTGTGTTTTAGTGTTAGTGACTGAAATGATAATGAAGTCATTAACTTAAGGCCTCTCCTGACCAAATGATTTCTCTGTTAATGAAAACTAAAATGCTTGCTGGATATTAACTGTGCAGTAATTTTCCTTCAAGTAGGTCCTATGGCTTCAGATAATCTCTTGGTACCGGAAGACTTGAGACAACAGCAGGTGGTCAAGAGTCCTGGCAGAGGTATTTCCTGCAGAAATTCCCCTCTGGAATAAGGGCAGACTGAAGGCATACCACAAGGCAAAGAGAACTGACTCAGTGCAACTGGAATAGAGTTGTGTGAGGCCTAAGTGGGGCAAACTTGAAAGTCCAGATAAGGAGAGCAAATGAAGAGTTAAGGATGAGGAAAAATAAGCAAGAAATAGGGAACTACTATGGATCATGGTCTTTCTTTGGCTGCTGTGCAAGATTACTCTTCGGGGTTTTACGAGACATTATTATAATGAGGAACACTGCTAGCAGTTAGTGTTCCAAAAATTAGGTTTTTTGAGTCATAAAAATTGCTTTCTAGATTCAAAATATAGATTGTCACTTACTGAGTATCTGTCTTCCACATCAGTTCCCCTGACATTTCTCCTCCATTTCAAGCAGGTATCATTAAAAATTAATACATTATTGAAAGCTTCCTTTACTGTAGAGACAATTAAAAAAGGGATCAACTTATCACAAAAACTTTACCTCCTTCAACTTAATTGAATATGAGTATCTGAGAATAAAATTTTTAAAAAGGTTTTTAATTTCATTCTCTTCTGAGACAGTGGTAGGTTATCATTTCTATTTGAATGAACAAACAAGGTAAGTAAGTAAAGCACGATCATTTTCCAGAGAAATCAGCTTTTGGAAAAACCCAAGCATGCTATTCAGGAAATCCAATTCACAATTTACTTGTCCAGGCCTAGAAGGTTCTGATGACAGAAAGATCAAGGGTTCAGGACTCCTGATGTAAATAAAATGATCACAGAACAATTTGTCATAGTTGATGCCCTTTAGGAAAAAGCAGGTGAGCAAAAGCATTTTTGTGGATTCCAAAAAGCAATTATTTCTCAAGGTCTTTCTCACCAGAACTAGTATGTCAGAAGGTAAGCCTAAAGTCTCCATGATTAAAATACTACTGACTAAAAAGTCACTGTTAGAACATGCCTTCTGTACAATTACTGGTAACTGCCAGAACCCTGTTAATCACTGGTAAACACAGGAGCATTGTGTGCAATGCTCATGCCACTTAGATTAGTATCACACAGCCAAGCAACAGGGAATTCTCCCACAGGCAGAGAATCATCTTTCAAGGCAAAAATAGGAAACCAGTAGGCACTGTACCATGCACCAAAATTCTGTACCAATCCTGCCTCAGCCAGAAGGCAAGTCCTGAAAAAGAAAATTCACCAAATCTTTCTGAAGGGCACTTACTGCCACTGCTCTCCTCGCTCACAGAGCCAGTGGCCAAGTGAGCAGAAAGAAAAACATCCTGCAGAAAAAGAGGATGCTGACAGCGGCTACATGCAGGCAGTCAGCACTAAGAGTTATGAATCCAGGAAACAGCCCCTTTTCCTGTCTGTTAGACTCAAATCAGCAAACTCTGCAGCACAGTAAGTTCTTTTCTAAGCACATAAAATACAAAACACAACCTACCC
>VZRX01005252.1:4843-14933 GCA_013398075.1 Notiomystis cincta | reverse complement strand
AAATACAAAACACAACCTACCCTTTGTCTGAATTGCTACTGTAACTGAGACGGTGATGTTTGAGGAAGAAGTGGTAGTTATATTCACCATGTAGTTACTTCCAGAGTTCAGATCTAAACACACCTTTGGATTATCTTCGCTTGTACTGATGTTAAATATCACATCTTCTGAGAATATCTTCTCATCCAGTCTTTGGCCCAGTATATGAAACTATTGAAACAAAGATGACAGTGCCATTTGTTGTGGCTCTCCAAAATTCAGTATACTAGTTTATTTAATCCTACTGGTTCTTAAAGGGAACACAGGATTACATCTGGTTTAGAGTATCAGTTCAAGAAAAATACATAGGTTTTTCACTAGCTACGAGATGGCTTAATAAACTGGATCTTTATTTCTTCTGTTAAAAGTATTCATATTTTTAAATATATTTCTACAACAAATAGAAGGAATCTATTATGGAATCTAATCCAATCTATTAGGAACCTAATCTCTAGTGGACCCTACAAACACCTCTAACTCAAATAGTAAAGTGTAAGCAAATATCGTTTCTTGTTTACAGCACACAGATAGAAGCTACATCTACTTGTTATTTTCTTTCCCTTTTCCTAGTTTTTCCCCCTTGCTCTACAGAGGCAGTAGTAAGGCTGAATGCCAGACAATAGTAAAAGACAAACCTCTCTAAACTGTCCCAGTGCAATGAAAAGGAAATCTGCTGCTTGTATGACATGAAGAGACAGACAAAGCACACCTTCTCTGGCTATTCTGAAGTGTCTTTCAGATGGCTGAATGCAGGAAAAGCATAATATAATGGTATAATGTGCACAGAGCACATTATACCAGAGGTCCACTGCTTGCCAGTTACCACTGGCTACATAAAAACCAGTTTTGACCTGTCAGGGGAACTGGGAAGCTGTGTTTTCCATCTCAGCAGTGCTCAATAAAAATATACAAACTAAAAATACTCTGATTATAACAGAGGAGGAGAAAGATGGGTTGTTTTCCAAAATTATTAAACAACCTTGAAATGTTTTCCACATTAATGTACTTACCTTGGATGTCATAAATAATCCCTTTTATTTTTTTCCTTATTTGTACGTACTTAAAAAAGGAAAAAAAAATAAAACCAAGCAACACACACACAGAGTAAGCCCTTTCTTGGGATGTTAACGTGAAAACATGGGAATTCCTATCATATTGCTTTGGCTTTCTATAACACTGACCAAACTATTTGTTTGGTCAACTATTTGTTGTTTCTGAGAATTTATGCCTTAAGTTTTATTCTTATGGTCATATTAAAAAAAAAAAAGTAGTTACAAAAGTTGTTTTCAATTTCCAAGAAAAACAGTTCTAAAATGTTCAGCTATACCTTGGTTGAACCTTTTGAGCAAGGCACACTATTTCAATATACCTTGCATTTCTAAACCATGTTATATCCAGTATCTGCAAGTGACACACGGTTCAGCTGAGATGCTTGTCACAGACAGGGACAGAGCCCAAATTTTGCAGTGTTTTCCGTGGCAAGGTGAGCTTGAGCTCTTCAACAGACCTTCACTAAAACATGAGATTATGCTGTAACCTCTTACAGATTCAGGCAGGCATTTATGTGATTCACTGGAATGAGATCCCGAAGCTTTTGAGTTTTTCACCTACCTTTAGGATGGGAATTTTCTTCTTCCCTAACCCAGCCAGTCACCTCTAGGTTTCTAGGTGTTCCACAGGGAAGATCAAGACAAACTACCATACAAACAAACCCCACAAAACAAATATCCACTGCTGAATCAGCAGATATAACCAGGACAAAGTTACTCCCAATCTCAAATACTTCCATTATTACTTACTGTGTATGTTTCCTGCACTCCCCGTCTTCCAGTTTTCCTTTGCCACCTCACACATGTTTCATTGAATATGGATAAATTACTGAGTAATTCCTCCTCTGTGACCAAAAAACATGAACAGAGAAAGAAAGTCATTACTTCTCATGCAAATCTTATGTTTGGAGTAATAGCTTGTTGCTTACTTTTTCTGTGGTTTGGCCTTGGGTGGTGGGGTTTTTTTGTTTGTTTTTTTTTTTTTTTGTCCAAACAGGAAAAAAACAAAGAAGTTAAGCACATGTTAGGTAGAAGGCTTTCTCTTAACTGTGTTGGCTCCTAAACTTAAAATAACAGGCTAACTGAAGAAGCATGTCCTGAGCTAAAGACTGAAGTCTTTAAACATACAGCCAGCATTACATAAAGTGACCCATGAAGCTTTTAAGAAAGCTTCTGTGTTGGACTGGAAAAGAGTTTTTATTTCTAGCTGAATGAACATTTCGGTTCATTATTTACTTGAGTTGCTTTCTGAAAGGTGTTGACATTTTTTCTTGTTGTAGAATAAATAAAGTTAAACAACACAGCAGAACACTTTTCAAAACAAACACTAGATTCAAACAATGGAGCCCACAGAACCAAGCATGTAGGCAGTAGGAAGTACAGCTGTGGCAAGCAGAGGTACATCCCTCAACACACCTCTGTTAATTTACACACTTACAGGCTTGCACCTCAGAGAAAAAGCACAGCTAGGAGGGTCAGCTCGTCCACTCTTCCTCTCAGCAGCTCTCTCACTGCTGTCATTAGACACGGTGCACTTGCTCTCACACGGCAAGATAACAGGCTTTCTCAGAGAGCAAAGAACAAAGCTCCTTCTGGTCACAACTCAGATCCACAGTGATCCATATTTACTCCTCTTCTTTCCTTCACGAGCCTTCAAATTGTCATTCCTTTGTCCTATGACCATATTTTCTTATTACCTTCACTACGTGACCAAGGTCATACAAAGCCCAGCTCATACAGAGTCTAAGCTGAAGAACATTTACTAGCTGCTGAAAAATTGAAAGGTATTTATAGGACAGCACTACAGATACTTCAGGAAATATTCACAAAGTTGGTGTATTGCTCTGCTGTAAAAGCAAGCATAGGTCAGGGCACTCTTCTCTGGACATAAACTTCATTACCATTCCACATGCTACCCTTGTAGCATGTGGGCATCAAGCTGTCACTAAAATAAATCAGTACATTAAGAGTTTCTAGCATTTCTAGCATTTCATACACAGGCAGCTATTTAGAGCTACAGTGTAACTGTTAATGTATTTTGCAGGACTTTTTATTTCTTTGATTATTAGAACTGCTGTAAAACTCTTTTCTAACATTATCTCCCTCTCTATGTATTTGACAAATAGATGCCTCACTCACTAGACCACTTCATCTTCCAATTAATTTTAGCTCCTCCATTCCACATTCATTATATATGGAAATGCTGTTGAAAGCTTCCATGTTTCCAGGACAGAAGAGATTCATCTGCATGTCCTCCAAAACAAATTTCTTACAAATGATTGTGTGACTAATTATATTTAAGTGCTGCTTATTGTTATTGTTACCTGTTTCACAGTTCTGCCCTAAAACTCTGCATCCTAAGGCTTCTGTGCCAACACAAAGCAAACAATTGTGTTCAGCTGTTGTATTCTTTAAATCAGACACAGTTTTATTAAAAGAGTGGATGGCAAGAAGCACTCAGAGAGAGAGAAAATATTCCCATATCCATGAGATCTGAATTAAAATCCATAACAAGGAGGTGAGCGAAAGGAGGGGGGCAGGGAAAAGAGGGACTAATTTGCAAGACTTCTTAGCAAGAAAATCTGCAGCTTGACTTACGAGTTTATAACATACAGCTAAAACAAGAAAGGAAAACAAAGCAGCAAACAACAAAAGGGATCGTGCTGGGTATTTAGGCAAGGAAAGAAATCTTATAAGATTTATTTATTTAGGCAAGGAAAGAAATCTAAATGGCCTCCTTGGAAGGAAGAAGGCAGGACTAGCAGCATTTTTTTTTCTGTAACTAAATCCATTTTTTTGTTATGCTTTCTGAACTTTGAGGACAAGGCCACTGGGCAATGACCATAAATTCACAGAATAGCTGGCAGACCTTTTCTCAAAAGTTTCCACTCTAAATGGATGTGAGTGAAAGAGCATGAAAACCTGTACAGAACAATTACCACAACAAAGTTTTTGGCTTTTTGAGGAGATTGCTTTTTCTCCTTTACTCCTACTGATCACACAGTCTTTGTTTGAACAACCAAATATACAGAAATGGCTTGGTTTAGCATTAATCCCAGCAGCATAAACGTAGCATCCAATAACAGCAGGAAGCTTTCTCTGAAAAAAATATTCTACAACTAGAGGGAGACAGGTTCCTTGAAACTTTCATTCTTCTGAGAGGTCTAACAGTGCCAGTGACTTACAGAGCTTGGGAACTCACTTTGTGAAACACACAGTGGCATCCAGGTCTTCAATGTATCTGATTTTGATCAACAGCTTACGCTCAAACTCACAAAGAAGATGTGAGAAGCAAAAACTCTCCATTTACCTATACCTCAGCACTATAAAGTTTAACTTGTGATTAACTGAGGCACGTGAAGTTCACTGCTACCCCACTTGACCTTCAGGTAACCTTCCCAGTCTTTTTCCCATCCCAAGAGAAAGTGTCCTAGAAACAACATGCAAATAACCTGGGGGCCAGAGGTGAAAGGTGAAAAAAAATCCTGGAGGAGTCAAATAGAGAAAGGCAGATTTGTGAGAGGATAGAGAGATGCAAAGAGCACCTGGCTGTTGACAGTCAGGAAAGACACAATACAAATTGCAGAATGCAAAAAAATAGCAAAGTATTTCAACAGCACCAGTGAGTGCCAGAGGGGGAGAAATTATGTTAAGAAATTCAAAAATACCGATTTTTTTTTCCAGAAAGCAGATAGAATCACCTCTACTCTGACATTTATCTTCAGCAAGTAGCTGAAAGAGAATCCACAAGTTCATTTGCAAAGCTCTTGCCACCTGTCCCCACACATACAAGCAATTTTGTGGAAAGAAAAACCCCAGGTATTAGATTTCATTGTATATTTTTGCCTGTTCAATCCTGTAAGTGGTGAATGATGTTGCAAATGCCATCTGCTATTAATATGGACACACTTTTGTAAAGAAATAAATGAAAATATCCCAAAGGCAGGTGCCAAGAGGGGCCAGACTCTTTTCAGTGATGCCCAGAGACAGAATGAGGAGAGATGGCCATAAAGTAAAACACAAGGAGTTCCACCTCAACATGAGGAAGAACTTCTTTATACTGGGGGTGGCAGAGCATTGGGACAGGCTGCTCAGGGAAGCATGAAGACAATCCAAACCCACTTGGATGTGTTCCTGTCACCTGTTCTAGGTGACCCTGCCTTGGCAGGGAGATTGCACTGGATGATATCCAGAGGTCCTTCCAACACTAACTGCTCTGAGATTCTGGGAAACCAAGGACTTCTGCTCAACAGGGAAAGAAGTTCTGTGAGAGCCAGCTGCACAGGATGTCCAGGCTAGACAGCAGGTATTGGAGTGTTGGTTTGTTCTCTGCACTTCATTCTCTTCATTTTATGTGTATAAATCAGAGGTTGGTAAAGACTGTAATCCATCTTACTCTTGCCTTACCTTACTGATGGCTTAATCCAGTCGCCATCATCAGTAAAATAAACTTTGTAAAGACATTTTTCAATATTTAAACTAGATACTAAAAGAAGTACTTGTGCACACACAGACATATATATTTACCATATATCCCAGCAGACAATGCACCAAACAATGCAAATAAAAGGCATCCATAGCAATCACTTTCTAAGAAATTAAGAAATTAATTGTCAAATATAATTTCCTGTGGATGTTCTCTTAACTGCCTTATTTCTAATAGAATTCTTCAGGCATGAAAAAAAGACAACTGGTTTTCCAACTCCCATCATAAATTATTTTGGAATGGTATATAACTTTCTCTCATTTTAATGGGCATTACTGATTAATTATACACAAGCCATTAAGAGCATGTAAATCTCAAAGGCATCATTGCAAAAACAGAAATTTCATTTAATTTTAAAGCAATCTGTTACCTTTAGTAAATATGAAAAATGTAGAAGTCAAGAAGATGCAAGATTTTGTAACAATTTCCTGTTGATTATTAATTTTTTTAAAAGGAGTCTGGATTAGTTAGGCTATTTTTTTCAGTTTTTCTTACCACTATATTTGACCATAACTGACTTTTTTGGCCCTCTGATCCAGCAGCTAGAGCTGGAATCTGGCAAAGCTCTTGCTGAAATCCATGGTAATCCTATGAGTGCAGTCTGCAGGTTCAGGCCCTTCAAAGCTCCAGGACTCTCGAGACAACTCTTGGCACTGCAAAAACTGGCAGACCTGGCTAACTTAGTCACTCTACACAATGTTGGCTTCAAAATCAATTCACAAAATACTCATGTGAGTTTCCTAAATGAAATATGAATCATGGCTTCTAACAACAGCAGTTCCCTTTTCACCTGGGCACTTCAACACTTTTCTGCCTACTCATTTTACTTGATGCCACATGTTTTATATTCACAGTAGAGTCAAGGCAGGGAAGAGAGGCCTCATGCAGTAACTCTGTGTGGAGTGGAGTGGAAAGCAATCAAGGACACATTTCCAGTCCTTTTGAAAACCATGAAGATATTTCAAAGCTAAATGAACACTGTCTTCTGCAAAAGACAGCACAGCACTGCTACTTAAGAAGTAGAGATGGGCAGTGGTAGACAGCTCCTTCCTAGGACACAGAAGAACACTACGGAGCACAACAGTCACAGTCCAAAACATCTGCTCGTTGCTGCTGTTAATAAAATGTCAGTACCTCCTGTTTCCAAGCACACAGCATGACAACACCTTTATCACAGATCTCCCTTCTCAGGACTCATTTTTTAATAAGAAAATAATTCTGGAATGAAATTCAGACAACTAGATCTAGGCTGGAAAGGCAACCATGAACAAATTTTGCTTTGGTCATTACAAGAAAAGAATAAAAACAAAACAAACAACGAGAGAGAGAGAGAGAGGGAGAGAGAGAGAGAGAAATAAAGGACTTTGAATTCAATTGTCACGACTTTCACTGGAGTGCAATTTACAGTATTAGATTCACAAAAGAATATTGCCTCTGGCTTCTAAATTTGAAGGCTCTCAGTGAAGCAATAAAACTCCAGTTACATTGGTCTCTTTCTGTTTGAGATAAAAAGCAAGACAGCCATAGAAAGATCTGTGGCATCCAGTAGAAGCTGCTGCATTGTTAACACTCTCTTCTGTGACCTTTCCATCCAAAAGTACCACCACTTTCCCTACATCATAAATTAGAAGGGGATTTCTTGCCTTCATTCTTCCTCCTGTTCCTAATTTCATCACAGGAATGACAAACTAATTAAATTGCAATTTAAAGAGCAACTTTGTATGGTAATATTTACCTTTGCATACGTATGTAATATTCTCCCAAGACTGATCTAGCGTGCATTCTGAAAAATTCCTGTCTCCACTGAAATAATATCCTTCTTTACACTTATAGTACACTCTGCTCCACAGAGTGGTAGAGTTGTCCCAGGTCATTGTCGTGTGTGGAATTATCAAAGGTTTGCCACAGTCTATTTCTGGAACAGAGAAAAACAGGAAAACAAAACCTTGAAATGAAAACAGGCAAGACATATCAAAGTGTTAAAGATGGAGGGATGAGCTGTCCCAGAAATTACACTTCACTTTTTTCAACTTCTTAGAGATTTCTAGAAGTCAGGCCAGTTCATCAGAACCCAGTTTTGTGGCTGGAGGCTTTCTATCAGGGTGGGGCATTTATCCTACAAGATGACCCATAAAATAAAAGTGTCCTGATTAGGAATGAAGAGCAGGGATCTATAAGCAAATTTTTATGAGTAGATCTATCTTCCCACAACACTCTCTTATCCTCCACATGCTATTTATTCCTTTATTTTACCTACCATTAGTAACAGTAGATATTAAAAAACACACATGGTTCAAGGAGTGTCATGAAAGAACAGCATCAAGAAGGTTACCTTCCTTTGTCAGTGGGTTTAATTCAAGGTTTGAAAAAAGAAGCTGCTACAGACAAGATGAATGAGCAATTCTGAGGGAAAATTTGATAGATTATGCAAACCACTTTACAGATAATTAGAAAGCTGGGATAATGAACTTATAATTTAATTCATTTGCTCGATTTTTGGGTGCTTCATAATAAAAACAGGGAACAAAAAGAATAAAGAGTGAAGATCAAATAGATGGAACAGTATTATTGAGGGTAAAATCTGCTTTTAAATTCATGATGAATGTTATTCCTCAATAGAAGATTCTACACCACTTCAGTTATAGGCAGCAAGCATTGTACGCTCATTAAGGCTTATATGGAGCAAACAAGTTCTTTTAAAACCATTTAATAATTCTAAGTGATTCTAAAATTCTACTCAACAAAAAAAAAAAAAGAAAGCAAAGAAGCAAAAACCAAAGCTTATAGAAACATGATCTGTACAATCTTTAAAGGAAAAATAAACATATGTATTGCAATGGGCAATACATCCACCATCACGACTATCTTCCTTTTCATACACCAGTGAGTATGGATGTATCTATTGTAAATCATCAGAACAAGCCTTGGAGTAACTAATGCACATGCAAGCATGTGCTTAATTCACAGAAAGACAGTATGTGATGAGACACAAAAATTCCTGCTGTTCCAGCTACCTGCCCATGGCCATTCTGTAAGCAGACTGAAATGCAGAAGCACATTCAAACTTCTACTTGAACTCATGATCAAGGATAAGAATATTAAAGGTCAGTCTAAAAGTAGAGAGTGGTTATAACATACACATTGAGCTTTCAAAAAAATTACTACTTTTGATTGCAATAAACTGAAAGCTTGATCCTGCTGGATCAAGCTGAAAAGATATTGCTTACCCAACAAATGGAAAAGTGAAGCTGTGCAAATGTGAAAACCAACTAAAGACTGTAATTATTTTAAGGTCTCCTAATTAAGAATATGAGCCCAAATTAAAAAACTGGAAGAGTTTTTTTTTAAAATGTACCTCTGTGTTTCATCTTATTGAGGAATTCTTTAGGCTACATTGTTCCAAATCCTAGCAGTATAAGAGACTTGACTCATCTCAAACAGCAACAGCATGTTTGAACAATCATAATTTGCAACTGTAAACTGTCCAAATATGGGAATTTTGAAGGGATGTTAAAGACTAATAGCAATTTGATTTCTGATAGTGGCTTCAACTGCTATCAGAAAAGTAGAGTGGATATCGAACTGGAAAAATGTCAGCAATTTAGGGTATTTTCATCTCATGGTAATCCCAATGCCTGATATGCATTTGGGATTCTGTGCTTGGAATGTTAACATTTAACAACTTATTGCAACTTCATTAGCAGCACAGATCAAAAAAAGCCCTGTCCAATAAATGTTTTTTGTTTTGTGACTGAACTTTCTACGCCAGCAGCATGAAGTGAATGCCAAAAGAGGATGGCTGATACTTATGGCAGTGATGTAAATGGCACCTACACTAAATAAACCCGAGGGCAGGATTTACTTACCTCTGCACACCAAATCAGGGCCATCCCACTGTCCCCTGGCGTTGCAGACGGCGGCGTGCCCGCCGCCTGCCGCCAGGAAGCCGAGAAGGCAGTCGTACGCGACCTCACTTCTGTACGCGGTGCCGCTCACGGACCTTGGGCGCGCGTTCGCAACAGGAGGTGGCACCCCACAGTCCACACCTGGGCAGAGGAAGGAGCAGGAAGGCAGACCTGTTAGTCAGCCAGCAGGAGCAGAGACCCCTGCACTCACATGAGTGTTTTTTCATCTTTACCAGCTAACCCTCTTCTCCTGCAGTAACACAACACTGCCGCACGTCCTCTGCAATACTCCCACCGCGGCTGACAGTGCTGTAGCTACTCCCAAGATCTGCTTCCAAATAAAAGGACACCTTTCCATCTTTCTCTCAGAACAGCATGCTAAATCTGTGACCCCACTCCTCAGTCTAGCTGCTAGTGTACAGAGAAGTCCCAGTTTTCTTCTGGATCTTTAAAGACTCCCCTGCTTTTACAAACCTGATTACAGGGGATAAGGGGGTCCCACACCATTGCAATGAGCAACACTCCAAGGAAGGCAGGGGAGCAGAGACTTTAGAAAGCAAAACTTTAAAACGTGTGCAAAAACTGTAAAAATGCAAAACCACAGAACAGGT
>VZRX01005235.1:0-13937 GCA_013398075.1 Notiomystis cincta | reverse complement strand
CCCTGCCTGGCGCCTTCTCCCCTTCTCAGCCTCTCCTTCCCACCTTCTTCTTCTCCTCGCCATCCCTTTTTCTCCCCACTCATGCCCTGTTCCTTGCCCGCTCCCTGTTCCCCCTTCCTCCCGTGACCCCCTGTCCCCTCTCCAGGTTCGCCCCCCAGCTCACCAGAGTTTCTACGGGGCGGCGGCGCAGCTGAAGCTGCTGCTGGAGGTTCCCGAGCAGCTCTGGGGGGCGGTGGAAGGGGGCCGCTACCTGCCCGCGGCCCGGCTCCACCTGCTCGGGGCCCACCTGCGCCGGCAGCTCCAGCTGGACACCCCCCGAGCCCGCTCCAGCCCCATCCTCGCCCGGTTCCCCATCCTGCTGCGACAAGTGGCGGCTGCCAGCCACCTCAGGTGTGCCAGGAACGGGGCACGGGAAGGGCTGGATGAGGAGGGGGCCCGGTGGGAAGGGATGGATGAGGAGGGGGTGAGCCCCTGGCACAGGTTACCCGGAGAAGTTGCGGTTCCCCCATCCCTGGAAGTGCCCCAGTGCCCCATCCTGGAAGCTGGATGAGACTTGGAGCATCCTAGTTTAGGGGAAGGGTTGATTCCTAAATTCCCTCCCAACACAAGCCACTCCCTGTCAGAGGGACTCACTCAGACACAGCCCAGGGAAGGCAGGTCAGAAGTCGGCTGCAGCAAGGTGGGACAATTCTTAACCTGTCCTAAGAGGCTCTGCCTGAGGCAGCTGCACCTGGATCCCACGGGAAAGCCACTGGCAGGATCCCCGGGCTGTGGCAGGGCTCAAAGCTGGGAGCACAGTGCTCCAGGAAAGCCCCTGGACAGAGGGATGTGAGGGAATATCCCATGGACAGCAAGCACATCCTGGGGGCTGCAGCTGACAGAGGGCTCCATCAGGTAGCGGGGCAGGACTAACAGGGGTTGAGGGAGATCCTTTCCAGCCCAAACCACTCCATAGGCCTGGGAACAAAACACATCCCACCAGTCCAGATAGAAGTGGGACAGTGTGGAGAAAGTACCACCTTGGCTTGGCCATCACCACACGCCCCCCACCTGACGGTGTGGCTCAGGCAGTGACTCCCAGCTGCTCCCCGTGGCAGATCCACCATCCTGCAGGAGAGCAAGGCCCTGCTGCGCTGCCGGACGGGCTCGGACCAGGCGGTGGCAGAAGCCCTGTGTGCCATCATGCTGCTCGAGGACAGCTCCCCACGCCAGGCCCTGGCCGACTTCCTGCTGGCCAGGAAACTGGCCATCCAGCAGCTGCTCAGCCAGCCACACCACGGTCAGTGCTGCTCCTGGGGAAGGCCAGAGCCTTCCCTTGGTCTCCTTCTGCCCCCGGAGCAGGGGATGGGGTGATTGCCATAAATCTCATGGCTGCAGGGACACTGCAAAATAGCACAAAAATTAACAGTCCTCAGGGGCTTAAGCCGAGCCCACCTGTAATGGGGAAGCAGAGGGACACAAGGCTGAGTCCTTTGCCCTCCAGCCCTTCCCTGGAAGGGACCTCAGGCTTTGGAACACGGTGCCACTGACCCGTGCTGAAGGGCTGCCTTGGCTCAGAGTGCCCTCTCTGCAGGTGCAGGTATCAAAGCTCAGGTGTGTTCCCTGATGGAGCTGCTCACCACCACGCTGTACCAGGCCCACGCTCTCTTCTACACCGTGCCCGAGGGGATGGCCCCGGACCCAGCCCTGCCCTGTGGACTGCTCTTCTCCACCCTGGAGAGCACCACGGGCCAGAACCCCGCAGGTGAGCCCTGCACCTGCCCAGGTGTGCAGGCAGGAGGGTGCCCTGTGCCAGGCTGATCCCTGACTGTGATTCCAGGGAGAGGAGGGGTGCTGGAGGAGGATTTGAAGCTGAGCAGCTGGTTCAAGTACCTGCCTGAGTCCGTGGTGGAATTCCAGCCGGCCCTGCGGACCCTGGCACATCCCATCAGCCAGGAGTACCTCAGGGAGACCCTGCAGCAGTGGATCAACATGTGAGTGGGACAGGCTCTGCCTGGCACTGTGGGATCTCTGGGCCAAGGCAATCCCAGCCTGGCTGACTTCCTCCTCACCCCCTCATCCTCCTCGTCCTTCACCCTCAGTTAAGCAGCCAGAGGCAGCACAGCACATCCAGCACCGGGCACCCTGTGCCAGGGCCTCACGCCCCTCACAGAGGTGAAACTTTGCCTCCAGGTGCAGCGATGACATCAGGACGGGGGTCAGGACCCTGCTGGTGTATGTGAACAGCATGAAGGGGCTGGCAGGGATCCGTGATGCCGTGTGGGAGCTGCTGTCCAGCGAGTCCAGCAGCCACAACTGGGAGGCTGTGTGCCGGCGCCTGCTGGACAGGCCCGTGTCCTTCTGGGAGGAGCTGCTGCAGCAGCTCTTCCTGGACAGGCTGCAGGTGGGTGCTGTGCTCTGGGGAGCCTTGCTCTGTGCCCCCACTTGTTGTCTCAACCAGCCCACATTGCACTGAGGGTGTGTTTAAGTGGCACACTGAAACTGGATTTTTCTCCCGGTTCCTTTGCAGACTCTGACCAAAGAAGGCTTCGACTCCATCTCGAGCAGCTCCAAGCAGCTGCTGGCTTTAGCCTTGCAGGAGTTGGAAGTGAAAGGCGGCAGCTGTGCCCAGAACAAGCAGATCCAGCTGGAACACAACGTGGCCCTGTTCCTGTGGTCGGAGAGCCCCGGGGACCTGCCCGGGGACGCGGCGTGGGTCAGCGTGGGGCAGCGCGGGCCCTTCGCCAGGAGCGGGCTGGCCATGAAGGCACAGGCATTCACTCCGTGTGTGCAGAGCTTCTGCTCCACGCTGGACTCCAAGCTGAAGGCCAGGCTGGAGGATGTCCTGTCCTACCTCCCCACGGAAGACTCTGTCCCCAAGGCGCCACCGCGCTCCGCCTTCGACCGCTTCGCCGACACCGGCACCGTGCAGAGGCTGCTCCGCGACCGCTGCGTCGCCTGCGTCCAGCACCTCCTGGGCTGTGTCGGGGAGCAGCTCCAGAGTGCCCAGAGCCAGCTGGAGCCCCTGGGGGATGCCAAGCTCAACGCCGTGCTCTTCATGGCGAGGCTGTGCCAGGCCCTGCCCGAGCTGTGCCCTCACCTGCAGCGCTGTGTCCTGGGCCAGGCGGGCGGCGCGGAATCGGTGCCCAAGGAGCCACGCTCTGCCAAGAAGCTGGGCAAGGGCAAAGCCCAGGAAGTGTCCCCCGAGCTGGCCAAGTGGCAGGGGGTGAAGGCAGAGCTCCTGCAGCAGAGCCTGTTGGCATATCAGCTCTGGAGTTCAGCTGTCACCAAAGTAAGGAGCTGTTCCCTCCTCAGAGATGCTTTACGGGGAGGGGTTTCCTCGCTGGGCTCTGCGCTGGCAGCCGAGAGCTCCCTGCGCTGCTGCCCAGTCAGAGGAGGGGTGGCTCCAGTGGGATGGTGTCCCTAAGGTTTGCTTTGGAGGGGTAGGGGTGCAGCAGGTCACAGGCAGGGTGGGCTCTCAGAATTGTCCTGTGACTGTGCTCTCATTTTGTACTCCAGGATCTGGTTCAGTGTTTCACCCACACGTTGCTGCTTGACACAGCTGGGTCTGTCTTGGCCATGGCCACCAATTGGGATGAGATTGAAATCCAGGAGGAAACTGAGTCTGGGAGCAGCGTGACCTCAAAGATCCGGCTGCCTGTGCAGGTATGAGGAACAGCCTGTGGGAGGAGCCCAGCACTGCGTCCCAGAGCCACTGGCTGAGCTGCTGGCGAGGTTGTTCAGTGTCACGAGCAGAGGACAAACACTCTCTGGTGCTCTTTGAGATACTCACCTCATGGGGACAGAGGTCAAAGGAAGGAAATAGGTCATTGTCACTGTTTATCTCTATGAATAAGGTTGGCCCAGATCTTGTAAAACTGAGCCAGAGGAGGACTTAGGCCTGATTTAAACACAGAGGCCCCAGGAGAGGGATTTCATGGAAGTTGGATGCATTGAAGGACAGGACTGCAACAGTGGGACTGGAGAATCCTAAGGGAAGTGAGGCATGTGGCTTCCCAAGGGTGTGGTGGTGGCACGGGAAGGACCTCACAGGAAGGACAGAGCAGGTGGCAGGGGCGAGGAGAGGCAGGAGGGCCAGGCCTGGAGTGAGTTCTGTGTTTGCACAGCACGGGAGGGGCTGGACAGGGAAATGTAGTGAACCTTACCCAGTGAATCCTATTACTTGAGGGGAAAAGCAGCTGGATGAGAATTCAGGAGGCCCTGGAGATGAGGGAGGAACAGCCCCAGGGAGTGGGTGGGCAGAGCAGGGTCTGTGCTGACAGAAGATGCACAAACAGTAATCTTCTCACTGCACTCAGTGTCTGGTGAAGTCTTTTTGGGACTTTGGGAAGAGCTGCAACCCAAAATCTGGGGTGTCAGTAAATCAGACTCTGTGAGATGCCTGAGCCAAGCTGTGGGGCAGAGCTTTGTGGCTGCTGAGGAAGTGAGACACTCCCAGCACCCATCTGAAGGGATGTGGAAGGGAATGGAGCTTTACAGACCACGTGCACATAAACTCTGTTCTCCTCCCCAGCCCTCATGGCACGTGCAGTGCCTCCTGTTCAGCCTGTGCCAGGAGGTGAACAGGGTCGGTGGTCACACCCTGCCCAAGGTCACCCTGCAGGAGCTGCTGAGGAGCTGCATGGCAGAGGTGCTCGCTGCCTACGAAAAGCTGGTGGAGCAGAAGCAGGAGAAGGTACCTGGCTGTGGGATGGGAGCGTGGCTGGGAATGCAGGGACACATCCAGCTCCCGGAACAGAAAATGCCTGTCGGTGACATCTGGAAAGGGGACACCCTTATGCTCACCCTGCCTCCCCCAAAACTGAGGCAGAAGGGGAGCAGACACCAGATTTCACACTCTGGTTGTGCCTTGGTGGGGTTGGTGTTCTCAAATATTCCCCCTTGGGCAGCCTCCCCTGTGCCAGGGAGGAGCCCCATTCCTGCCTGTGCCCTTTGCAGAGGCCGGACAGCTTCCCCCTGACCCAGAACAGAGCCCTGCAGTTACTCTATGACCTGAGGTACCTCAGCATCATCCTGACGGCCAAGAGCGAGGACACAAAACCCAGCAGGATCAAGCAGGACTCCGGGTATGGCCCATTCTGGGGTTCACATCCCTCAGCAGTGCTTTGGGGGGCCCTAAAACAGTGCCCAAACACTGAGCTCATCCTCAAAACAGAGGAGGGGTGAGATTCTGTGGCCAAGGGCTGAGGCAGGGGGCTGGTCACCCCTCCTTGTGTCCATAGGGATACCCTCAGAGGCTGCCCCTGGGGAGAGCAGCTAAGCTTCCAGCCAAGAGTTAAAGCCTCGTGTAAGCTCCAGCCTCGAGCACTGAGGAATCTCTCCGGGGGTTCCACAGGGAGCAGCTTCCTGCTGCTGGGGGTTGTGTAAGAGCTGGGAACCCTTGGGGCAGCTGCTGTTCTGCTGAGTAATTCCTGTTTTGCTCAGTCACCCCAGACAGGAAATTCCTGGCTGCTGCACAGCTGGCATCACCAGGATGTCACACCTGACAGGAGCCCTCTGCTCTGCTTGCAGGATTGAGAAGGTCATTGACTTTTTGGAGGGACACATCGATCCCTTTGACCTGGACGTCTTCACCCCACACCTGAACAGCAACCTGAACCGCCTGGTGCAGAGAACCTCGGTAGGGAGCAGGGCTGGAGCAGGGAGCAGGGCTGCAAAACGCCTCCAGCAGGGCAGCTGGGCTGGCTTTAAACTGCTTAACGCCTCGAGATAAGCACTGGCACTTCCTTGGAAAGGGGAAGAGCGTTCAGTGCCAGCTGAAGATAAGAAGAGCTGGCTGAGCAGGCTGCACAGCCCCGTGTGTGGGGCTGGCTGAACTTTATCTAACAGGATTCACTGGAGCCTGTGCAACACTAATTGGGTTAAGTAGTGCTGAAACAGGTCTGGGACTCAACTGAGGGAATAATTAAACACAAGAGTTAAGAGGGGGAAGGGAGACACTTCATGCTCAAACTCAGTGTGATAATGGTGTGCCAGTGGACTCACCACATACTGCAGGGTCAGCTCTGCAGGAACCCCAAATCCAGACAGCTCCTGGTGCCTTCCAGCTTCTCTTCCCCAAATCCAAGCAGCTCCCTGTGCTCTCCAGGTTCTCTTTGGCCTGCTGACTGGGACAGAGAACCAGTACACGAGCCGGGGCGCCGCGCTGAGCTCGCAGGAGCTCCACAACATCCTGCCCTTAGCATCCAGCCAGATCAGGTGAGGCACCTGGCTCTTCCAGGCATTCTCCTGCCTCTGGGAAGCTGCTCTGGAATTGCTGCTTCCCACATTTCTTTCTTCCATCTCTTAAGGTTTGGACTTCTGCCACTGAGCATGTCGAGCTCCCGGAAGAGCAAGTCCACTGCCAGGAGCACAGAAAGAGTCCAGGTTGGTGTTGGAACTGAGCTGTAAAAATAGGAATATTTTCCCAATATTCATAGTCCCCCCAACACTCAAGTTTGTGGGGAAGGAAGAAAGTAGCCAAACATTATTTCACCTGATTTTTATTTTCAGTAAAATGAATCATTATGGCAGCACAGCAGGGGATGGGTTGGATTTCTCCAGGACCCTCCAAAACCCCACCCTCTGCCCATGTGGTTTTGGGGCCACTGCTCCGTGGCAGAGCAGGCAATAACCACTGCAGAGACAGTGAGGATTTACATGGATGAGGGCAATGCATCAGACAACTCATCAAATAGGGCTGCAAGAAAGGCTAAGGACAGTAGCTAATGATTTAACTCCTTTGCAGTGGGATGCTGCCCTGTAACCCCTGAGGAGGCCTGGCCAGGTACATCCCAGCTGTGTGAGGAGTGTCCTGCTGCTCTCCTGCTGCTGAGCTGTAGCAGCCAATCTTTCTGTTGTTCCATTTCCTCCAGTTTAAAACATCTGCTTAGATGGAGCTCTGTGTGCTGGGTGAGAGCCAAGGAATACCTCACTGCCGTGGGAAGCAGCAATTAATGTTTCCTTCAGTTATCACCAACCCAATCCATCTGTGCTGGTCTTGGCAACTGGGACAAGTTGTTGAGTCTTGACAAGAGCCAAGACAAAGAGTTAAAGGCCTGGTTTTACCAGTGTCATTTGAGATGTTCAATTTGCAGCTCTCCTTCTCCATCACTCAGAGCCATTAAGGACCAGACCCAGCAGAAAGGGTGTTTAAAGCCCAAACCTTCCCAGTAAAGGTATTCCTTACCTCTCACGGCTCAGCTGGAGTAGAGCACAGAAGTGTGCAGTGATGTCTGGCTCGTTCTGTCACTCCCCTCAGCTCTGTGCTGTGCTCAGCACACCTGTGTCCTGTGCTAGCCACACTTCTAGGATCCCTGACAGATGCTTGCTCCTTCTTCAATGCTAAAACTCTTCTGGAGAGGTTAAAATCTGCAGTTCTCCAAGAACAGCTCCTGCAAGGGCACCAGCTCTGCTTCTACCCCGCTGTGATCCCTTGCTCCGAGGGCAGCAGCCCCTGCCCTGCTGCTCCAGAGGGTTCTGATGAGTGTTCAGGGCTTTTATGGGCATCGAGTGACATCTGCCAAGTGCCTGTTGCTGCCGGCAGCGAGGTGCTGTGCTGCAGCCACGTGTGTGTGTGTCACTAACCCCGGCAGTGACACCGCTCCGGGTGTGGCTCCGGCTGCCCGGGAGGAGCGGCTGTGCCGTGGTTCCACCTTGCAGCTCCTGTTGATGAGGGCATGGAGGGAGCCACGGGGGGTGCTGTGATAGTCAGAGTCTCTTCTCTTTCCCAAGGAGCAGGCTGCACCTGCCGTGCTGCCCAGAGAGGACGAGGCGGCGCGCCCGGGCTCCCTGTTCCGGCAGCTCGTCACCGAGGACGAGGACACGGTGGCACCGTCCCTCTTCAAGCTGGGCTGGCTCTCGGGCATGACCAAGTGAGGCTGCAACCAATAAAGAGTGCTCTGGGTGTTTGTCTTCGCTGAGATCTCTCTGTCCCCTCGGCAGGAGCAGTGACACCGCCGGGACTGTCAGTACTTCCCATCCTCAGCCAGAGCAGGGCGTGTCATGGGAACCAGGCACAGCTTGGGTTGTCCTTGTCCCTCTGGCTGCTGGAACAGAGGTGGAGCTGCTCTTTCACTTCCTATCCTTACACTGTTAAAGTCAAATTAAAGAAAAAAAAGAAAAAAAAACAAGAAACAGCCAAAACAACCTACACACTAACAGAAAACAAAACATTTCACAGCTGGAAAGGGGTGCTGGAGCAGGGTGAGACTCCTGTGTCCTCCAGGCACCACCACCCTGCTCTGAGTGGCCCCTGCAGCACCTGCCAGACCTGTCCTGGCTCTAATTTCACATTTCCCTTCCAGTCCTGCAGCACTGAAGCTCATGAGAGAAGACTCATCACCCTGAGCTGGGTGGGAGCTCACAGGCCTAAGGACCTGTACTTGCTGCTCCTATTTTCACTAACTCTAGAAGCTCAAAAAATTATGTTGCCAAATCATTTTTTAACTAGTTTATTGAAATTAAAAAAAGACTTATAAAACTGAAGAGGAACGCTTAAGAGAACTTTACAGAAAGCAACAACTTGCTAACAAACAGATTAGGCAGTTGATTGGAATTGGACAGTTTGCAATCCTATAACACACATGTGGACTCCTCAGTCTCCTCTTGCCACATACTTTAGAACCACCCCAAAAAGAATCCTATAAAAATTGCTTCAAAGCCCCTTTTGCATTGCAATAGTGCAGCAAACCACAAGTAAACAATCTCCTGTTAACCTGTTATTTCAAATATAGACTGAAAAGGCAACAGGCAATTTTGTGCAATTCCATTTTAACAAACTTTGAAGTTGAAATATCAAATCTACACAGTGCTGTCCCTTCACAGAAGGCAGGGAGCTGCTGGGTCATCATGTAGGGAGGCGTCCCCGGCTCTGTAGGCTGTGGAAGTGGGCTTCCTTCAGGATCTGGTTGATGTGGAAGTAAGGACCTTGGCTTAGTGCAGACTGCTCGTGGAAGGGCTGGGAGGAGACAGGGCTGGATCCTGCAATCCTGGGGTTGAGGCTGGACTCTGCTCTGTCGGGGCTGTTGATGCTGCTGCTGCTACAGCTGCTGCTGCTGCTGCTCCCGCTGTCACTGCTGGAGGACTGGGACACACAGAGGGTGAACAACAACATCAGACACCTCTTCCTCACCCCACAGAAGCAAACCTTTAGGGTAAATCCCTCCCTTCCACATGTCCAGCCTGATGGACTGAATAAATCCACCTTGGCATGGAGAGGTTGTTGCCCACACAAGTGTCACAGAGCTGAAGGGACAAGCCTTCACCTGGGGTTCAGTGACCTCCAGGATGATGGATTGCAATCTTTCCCCCTTAAAACCCTCAGCTCTGCCCCCAACCCCACGTTAGCACTAGTGAAGTTTGCTGGAGTCATCTGAGAATTGGAAAATAAAGAACATTCCCAGGGAGCTGCACGTGTCAGTACAGGCAGGCAGGGCAGGGTTGGCACTTCTGCTCTAGCAGAGGTTTCAGGGAAGCACCATGCAAAGCATTTTCCTACAAGGCAACCCTAAAGTGAGATCTGAAGCATCCAAAGCAAGAGGCTGTGAGAAACAAATGCACACAACTCCCATTTTAAGTCTTTGAACACCCTGACATCAAGCACTCTCCTCCCAGCTAAGTACTCCGTGGAAGTGTTCCATAGCAATTCCACACCAATTTACTTGACAAGACAGTGAAGGAGCAACAGGCACCAAAGAATTCCTCATGCAGCAAAAAGAACTCAGGGTTTGACTGGAGTAAGAGGCCAGGGCTCATTTGCCAGCATTTAGGATAACCACATTTCATGGGAATGGCTGGAAGAGCATCTGCCATCATCACAAGGGATTCAAAGACATAAAACTGCTTGGCTCACACCATTTTAAGAGCTGCTAAGGAAAGGTTCCATTAGTTCCAGCTGGAATATTTTAGTTCTGTGTGATCTGCTGGTCAGGACCTGCAAATATTTGGGTGAGTCAATCAGCAAGTGGCTACTCTGCCATCCCATAAATGATTCATAAAAGCAGACAGAGTAAGTGACAGCCGCTAAAAAAAATCGACATTTTTGTAAGGATTAAGCCACAGAAGTCACAGCTTTGTGGCCACAGCAGAGGAGGACAAATTACAAGAAATCCTCAGGGATTTACCAGTCAGCACCACTTCCAGAAGGGCTTCGCCTGGAGTCAATCAGGAATGGTGCAAACTGCACCCAGCAGTGTGTGCAGGGCCCGGGGAGGCACTGTGGATGTTTGGGGTGGAACACAACCCTCCCCCCGGCCCTGATCCACCATCGATCCTGACCATCCAACCCGAACAAATTCCTTTGTTTCGCTAAGCACCAAAAATGCTTCAGCTCTGTGGGAGCACAGCAAGCCAAGCCGAGGGCCCCAGGCTGCGAGGAGAGAGAAACACACAGCGGGGTCATTCCCGAGGGAGCACAGATGGAACTACGGGAGCAACCAGCTCCTCTTCCTAAATCTAGCGAGGGAGAGAGCCCCGGAAGGACAGGGAGGAGCTGGGAGCGGTGCTGGGCAGCCCAGCTGCTGTTGCAGAGCGGCACAAAGAGTCACACGCGATGCTGGAGGGGGTCACAGCAGCCTTGGAGAGAAACCCACCGCACAGGACACTTTGTTTCCTTTTAGTCTGCGCTCCTTAGTGAGCTTCGTTACAGCCACCTTCTGCAAATCAAGGTAAAAATCCAAATGAGAACCTGGCCCCGCTTGCTGCTCGCGTTTCACATCTCAACAAACATTTTCCAGCTGTTAGTAGTGATTATTTTGTGCATCTCAGAGGTTTGTGAAGCTGGCAGTGTGTCCTGGGACGTGCTTCTGGCACCTCAGGCTGGTGACAGATGGGCTTTGTCAGACCCTCTTTATTTCCAGTTCTCTAAAGCAAAGATTCACTAGCACTGGCACCCCCTGGTCATTGCCCAAATCACGAGGAACACCTACCATGTCCCCAGGCTGTGGTGCACATTCTGTAACGCATTTGGACTACAATTAGACAAGAAAAGAATCCTTAAAGTCATCATGTCAGCAAGACAGGAATCAACAAAGCTTTACAGGGGCAAAGGAAAGCAGCCCAGTGACATTTATGAATACTTTAACTATTGAAAGGGCATCTTCAAGGTTTACTGGGCTCAAAAACCCTTAACATCACACTCTTAAGTTTTAAAACAAACAAATGTCCTGTTAAATGTGCAGATCTGTGACAATCCCTCGTGACAGGAACTGCAGAAAGAGCCACTCAGCCCCTGCTGCTTTCAACATCTTCCAAGAGTTTAACAGAGCCACGATCTGGTTTTAGTTAGAACTGAAGACCAGCCCCTCTCTGGATAGAGGGGGACAAGAATTTTGATTTGATCCCTGCCAAGAACCCGGTGATGTTTCAATCCTGGCACCGGCCAGAACAAAGAGGAACCACAAAAAATTCGGGTTTGCAGAAGTTATTCAGGAAGGAAAGGGTCAGCCAGAACACTCAGACTCGTTTCCTTTCCTGGGAAAATGAGAGCAAAGGGTTTGCATTGGTGATTCCCCAGGCTGCAGAGCACAACTGGGAATCTCAGTGAGTGGGATTCCCTTGGAGGGTCCACTACAGCTTCTCCTGGCTTCATACAAGGGCAGGCAATGGGTTTCTAATCAAATACAGGGCAAACAACACAGCTGAGCTCCTGGAAAAGGGAGGACAGGCTGAACAGGAAGCGAAATTCCGTGGCAAAGGCTCTGCCTCGCTAATGTTTAACACTGGCTGTAGCTCCAGCCCTGTGTCTGTGCCTGTCCATGGACTGAACCCCGGAGCAGAGGTTTCTGTCACCCTCAAGGTGGCTGTGGCTTCTCCAGGAGCAGCAGGAATGGCACATCCTTACAGCAATTGGCCAAAAAGCAGCTCTGATGGAAGCTGAAGAGAATCTGTTTCCATCCTGTGAAAGTCGGAATTCAGGAGTGCTGCCTGTCCTGGGTGAAAGGACAATCGAGTGGGAGAAAACAGCAAATCTTTTGGAATTGGATCTGGTTTGGGTGAGCAGCGGGGTTCAAAGTGGGGGACTGAGGGATAACATCACAGGACAGCCCACGTTTGAAGTGCCACTAAGGAAAAACCTCCCTTCACCTCATTCTCCAGAGCAAAACGTGCAAGACAAAAAAAACGGGAAAAGATCCTGCCAGAAGCCAAGTCCTGTTTAAAATGCAGCTGCCTGATGGCCATCCTGAGGTTGTGTTCTCAAAGAGGCCTCACTCTGCAAGAGGGAACAGTCAATTTGAACCAAAACAGGCCAGAGGAATCAGGACTTTGGGTAACGTTTCACAAAAAGCAGGTGTGCGATGCCCTGAGGTGAAAAGCAACTCTCAGGTGCTTTTGGAAGTCACTCCCAATTTTCCCAGGCAATATCCCAAAACTGGTGGGGTTTTTAACCAGCCAGAGGCATCTTTGCACACAGCAAAGTATCAAGAAACTAAATACAAGTGTTACAAACTGGCTGAGACTTTCCAAGCGACACCAATCGGAAGCACTCGTGCACAAAGAGCACAAGGATTTCTCCCTTTGGCACAGAAGTCCTCAGCCAAATATTGGAATAATACAGATTTAATCTCGTGGCTTGAATTTCTGGGCATGCTCAGTTCAGGAATCTGACAAGAAAACAAGCCCCAAAAAAAAAAAAAAGGCAAAAGCTCTATTCATCAGGAGAAAACATTGGGAATTCTGTTCCCCGGAGAACGGGGCAGGTGGTGTTTGGGAAGCTGTGTCCACATTCCTCAGCAGTGAGAGCTCCTCCCTGCCTCACACCAGGGTTTAATGTGTTAAAACCAGGCTTTTTTACCAGGCAAGTGCATGCAAGAAGCCGAGTCTCTGTTAGGCTGAGCAGTGACCTTGCCCTGGGTCAGCCATGCCCGTGCTGTTCCCTCGCAGCACCCAGGAAACCAGGCCAGGGTTAAGGCCACCCCTCCTGGGTGGCTCAAACCCACTGCCAGCCCTGCTTTTAGTGGCTCTGCCCAAACACCAGGTGTTTACATGACAAGCAAAGGTGCTTCTGCCACTCACCATCAGGGCTTTTTCCTGATATCCTTAATTTCATTACTCCTACTTCAATCCCTCGTTCCACACTAAATCCGTCCTCCTCCCGCCACAAAGCTGCTTTAGCCTTTAACTACTCTACACACACGGAGGGGTTTGACCTGTTGGACAAGTGATTCAGTGTCAGATGGCAACAAACCAGGGCTGCTTCTTCCCATCACACCCCAAAAAAGCAAAGTCTCCCTCCTGAAAAAAACAGCACCAGGGCAGTTTTAATCCCAAAGAATTCCTTCATGATGGACAGCAGCTCTTAAAGCATTTTCCAGTAGTGCCCTATCACATAATCTACTTGGTACAGGTAAAGAGAGAGTCTCCCTCACAACAGGAATGTATAAATACCCATTTGAAACCATTTCCAGATTGTAAAAGAGCTCAAAGTTAACAACTAAATATTTTCTGCGAAATACAATTAACAGTGGAATAATCGAGTTAATTCTGTAATAATTCAGACTGTAATTGCTCATTACAGTCCACCTTCAAAGTGAGGAGGCTCTAAAAGCCCAAGGATATTTCCAAAACCTTCAAAGAAATTAATTTCAATAATTTCCAGGGATACAGACCAGGAGGGAGCCTCTGCTCTGCACCCTTTTTTCCATGAATGTTTTGCAACACAAGGATGTTGCTCACCATGAATTTTCAGGTGATTCACACAGGCGACACCTCAGGAAATCTGGCAGCAGTTGGGAAATCAGCATTTATTTTTTTTTTAAGAAAAGAAATCTCAAATTGCACCAAGAGAACACCTGTCTGGTGAGGGGTAAGAAAACAAGAGAGCTTATCCCACATCCAGTAAAAAAACCTGGAATATCCAAGTAAAAACCAAATAGTTTGAGTGTTTTAGTTCTGAATGAGCTGAACTGAGCAGCTCTATCAGAGCATTTTTTCCACATGTCTTGGGGTGACTCTGTGAC
>VZRX01005234.1:498-98225 GCA_013398075.1 Notiomystis cincta | reverse complement strand
TGCCGGTGCCGGTGCCGGTGCGGAGCGCACGGTGGCGCTCAGCGGCCGCGGAGGGGCTGAGCGGCGGCACCGCTCCTACCGGGGCTCCCCTCCCGCCTCTGGGAGGAAGATGCACTCGCCTGTCCCGCTTGTTTTCCACTCCCCTTCGGGTTTTTTTTGTTTGTTTGTATGACATGTAATTTACGAAGATTGTAAAGGATGGTCAGTTTTTTTTCTCGGCTGCACACTTCTGGTTAGCAACTGCATGGGAAGTACTAGTTTAGTAAGCTTTATTAAGAAAAAGCTATTATGAACTGAATCCTTCAATCATTTCAGAAAGGAAGTGGATCTTCCAGTGTCTTATCCTGAAGCTAGTGCCATCTCTCCCTGTTGCACTAGCATCTAAAGTGTGCTAGATGGTGCACATAGCTGTTAAGTCCAAGCTTCAGGCAGGCAGCAGGAGCTTTGCCATTCATTTCACTAGAGTTGAAATCTCACAGACCCAAAAGAAATACTTATGTCCTGTCTTCATTCATTTCTTCTCCTTTTACTCGTTTTAGACAGCAAAACTATGAATGTTGCAAAACCACAGGATAAACAAACATAGTATATACAAAGCATCTTTCCTAGGTCAGCATACTATTCATCCAATATCCTGTGTCCTCACAAGTTGGAAAAGAAAACCCAGTTCTTCACCAAATTATAAGTAAAACCATGTGCATGGGAGAGTCATTGGCAGGAGGTGGGAATGCTTGTGGAAACTTGATCCTGAAATTGCTAGGCATGAATGGGAATGGATCAGCCTCCACGTTCATTTGTCAGTAATGTTGACACCTGTACAGGTGTCGTGGGCTAGCTGAGACTTCGTTCTGCACAAAAGCTTTTTGAAACGTTTGAGGAGGAAGCCCTCACATGAAGAAAAGACAGCTTAGGGCCATTTGTTTCAATTCTGTCATACGTTTGTAAGCTATGAAATGTAATAGTTTGCAGAATTTAATTATTTTCTTGTAAAGACTGAAACATATAAAAACTAAACAAACCAGAGTTACAGTAAAATACTTTCAAGTTTTATATCTAAAGTCATTGCTTTGAAGTCACAGCATTAAATTTTTAAATTACTTTTTCTCTGTTGAGTGTAAGCCATTTGCCAACTTGGAGCATGAATGATTTAATATCATATAGGCATATAATAAACTTGCCATTTTAATAGAGTTAGAAAGCTAAGGTTGGCACTTCCATGTGCAAGTTGCTGACTCAGGACCTGAAGTTCCTGTGATTTGGCTAAGCTGAGTGGGTTCTGTTGTGTCTGTTCTGTGTAACAAACTGGTTTTAATCCAAGTGAGTCCCCTTTTTTGTTATGCATTTATGCAAAGTTGAGGATAAAGTCTGTGAAGAGTACTTTGCATGTAATTACTTGCTCTGTGGTTACATTTTTTCTTTCACTGCTGTTAGCTGCAGGACAAAAATGTTGTGTGAAAGTAATCCTATACTGTGGTCATTACTGTAGCCTAATTAAATTTCAGTTCCTTGAGATGACTGCCCATCATGTTTTGATTTGACCTCTATCCTTCATGACATTGTTGATTACATGTGCTCCTTAAAATTAGGCTTTGACTTGGCTTTCTAAAGCCTTTGCTTCCATTTGCTCTGCTATTATGGGTTTTAACTTTCTTTTAAAAGGTCACAGCGTTTCATAGGGGCAAAGCTCAGCTGTAGGGGGAAAGATCTCTCAAATAAGGACATGATAGGTAAGTTTCCACTAGAAACTGGAGGCAGACAAAACAGCTCAAAAGGCAGTGGTTAGTAGTTCTTAAATCAGAACCAGTGTGGTTTTCAGTGTTTACTGAAATACAGATACAGAAAGAAGGTATCATTTTCAAGATACTTGAAGGTAGTGCCAAATGTCACCCCTGCTGCCAAAAGACAGATACAGGAAAGAGGAAAGCATCTTAGAAAATGCAAACGGAGGAGTAATTTTTTTAGAAGCTACTTAAGTAAAAGTATGGTTACTTCATAGTTGTAAGACAGTTCCAGAGGTGTCAGCAGTCTTGCTTTCATCTCACTCTCCTTTCACCTGGTCACAGCAGTGAGGAGCACTCACTCCTGAGCTGGCAGAGTGTTATACCAGGAAGATGATGTGGCCTTCTACCCAGACAGAAGCAGAGCAGCCATTTCCCTCTGGGAATCACCAAACAGATCTCCAACTTCTGCTAAGCATGTGCATGGTGGCTGCTATCTTCACAGTCCCCTGCCAGCAGCTTCCCTAAGGACATTAAGATGGCCTGTGTCTTATCAGAGACTGCTTATCATTTAGAGCACATTCATTTCTGCCCAAACCTCAGTCACAAAGTGTGGGCTGTCTGTTTTTAACGAGTTCAAGCTTGTGCTGGTGTCACCAGTGTGCTGGTGGCAGTGTGACTCCTGTGCTCCCTCTGAGCTCTGTCGAGGTCCTGGTGCTCCATGCCACAGGAACTTGGGGCACAGTGTGCTTGGAATCAGTCTGTACAGTCGTTCTTCAATTTCCCTAATTTTGAACCAAAGCAATATCTCACAATAGACTTAAAAACTTCCTGATAGATGCAAATTAATTATTTTTGCACAACTATCATGTTTTTAATTCCATGTAGATGATTTAAGAAATTGACCCAAGCAAGTGTTCTTTGATGTGAAAGACACTGGTTAAATGTTCAAGTTCTTTTTTGTTTTTTTTTCCTCTGGAGTTATGAGGCAGCAGCATGAAACTAATGAATTAAAACCAGAAGAATGTGTAGGATGGTCTGTGTGTCAAAGTGCAGATAAGGTAGTTCCTGCTTTGTGTCATGGCAGAAAGTGCTTTAGAAAGCTGCATCTTCTCAGAGAGGGAAGTAATCCTCAAGGGAGAGCATACATCACTTGTAGACATCCTGTGATGGAGTGATGGTTTACTTAACTTAAGAATCCCAGATGACCAAAGCCTGTCTGCTGTGATTTCTTAGTTATTGATGAAGAGTTAGGCACTGATGTCCAGGTCCTAAAACGGATCCTTACAAAGTTCACCACATTTGTCACTGACTAAAAGAAGCCTATCACTTAAAGTTGACATTGAAAAATAGTGATAAACTGCTACATGAATAATGACATGTTTAATGCCTATTAATCTTACTCTAGACCCATGTCTCTTGTACTTGAGGGTCATTGTGGTGTTGTCTGCTGAATTTATTTTTTTCCTAAGATTTTCTGAATGATGCAAGGATCAAAACATCTAATTGGATGCTATTTTCTCTTTAGTACTGGTTGCATATGAGGGTACTTATTAATCAAAATTTAAGTACTTATCATGGAGAGATTTACTCATCATGGAGAGATGTACTATTGGTATAAATTACAGGCTTGTAAATGTATGCTTTTGTTCGAAGTAGTATGGAGCTGTGGAATGTAACATTCCCATTTCCAAAAGCTGGAGAGGTCAGTGTCATGTATGTTGCACATTGTCAATTGTAGTAGACTCCACTTTGCCCATAGGAATGACAGCAAAGAAAAAATAATAGAACCTTTTTTTTTCTTCAGGAAAGTTTGTGTGACTGTGGAAGGTGACTCAAGTTTCTGACTATTGAACATTATTATCATCATTATGATCTAAAAATTCATCTAATCACCATTTTATTTTCTGCCATATTCTAGAGAGAATTTAGCTTAAATAGTCCTGATGGCATATTACTTTATTATCTACCTAATAACTGAATATGCTTTCTTTTAGTTGAAGAAACAACATATATTTTTATGTTGAAGTCTTTTTACAACTTTATAGCCTTAAGGTTACAGTAGCCTTTACATAAGTAGTCTATCTTTATAGCTGTGTATATCCTTTCTGCATAAGGACAAGTTAATCTTTTGTTATGTCACTGCATGAATCCCTGGGTAGTATTTCTGGTTTGCCTCTATGCTTTTCACTATTTCCACCCAAAATAATGAGCATCACCACATTCTGAGTCATTCTAGTTCAACTAGTTTTGATTTGGAAGTTCAATCTTCCTGTATCCACAAGTCAGATTCAAGGTATGAGATTGTTTTAGAAGGTTGCCTTGTCATTCTGCTACTAAGCTCCTTCCAGCTGTCCAATAAGCAGCTCAGCTAAGTTGTGTTGAAAGACTGAGTTATTAGAGCAGTTTTAATTAAAAAATCTGAGATCGAAACAGAGGACTGAAAGATGCCCATGTCCTACCTTGATATTGCAGACCTTGTGACTCTCATAAACTTGCAACTTAATACAGGGTAATGATCCCTGTACATTAGGCTAGCCTCAGTGACAGTGTAGAAATGGTTTGTGACCTCCCATCACAGTTTGGTAGTATTTAGTTTCTGTAGACAAGCAGGACTGATGTGTAATAGCTCATGGAAATGTCTGTTGTATAAAATCAGTAGTGTACATAATTGTCAGTTCTGCTTCAGCCCCAGAGCTCAGTTCTGAAATGCTCTGTCAGAGGCAGAAGGATTTCATGCTCACCAGCCCAAGGAGCCTCAGGGACTGCTCCAAGAAGCACAGCCAGCTTCTGCTCTGTGCCACCGAGGAGGGGGCAAACATGTGGCCAAAACTGTTTTGTTAAACTGCAGAGCTCTTGCCAGTGAATCTGGAGCAGCTGTTGATCAAGACATTGATTAGGAATCTACTATTTCAACAGCACAATACACAATTCCCATTCCTGAGGCTAAAGATCATTGTTAATAATGCTAAAATATTGGTCCAGTGTTCAGTAGCTTGCAAAAATAACTGAAGTATTTTCAGACAAGCTGTGTGCTGGTGCTGCCTGGTTATCTTTAGTGTGAAATAAGGGTAACACTGTTTCATATATGCAGCTGACAGCTTTGCTCAGGTGTCCTATAAAGGGATTAATAATTAATGTAATAGCAATACTTGCAACAAAGTAACTTCAGTGATGGCAGCTGTGACTTGGGTTTTTTTTCTGTCTAAAATGACTGCGTAATTTTATTATGTTTCTACATCAGGCAAAATATACAATTTGGAGGTGATGTGATCTGTTCTTGTTCTAGAGGGGAACAACAGGGAAAACAAAACTATTTCTTTGTAGGAAACAGGCTCCTTGATGTTTTCCTCTGTTACGGCCATGCAAAAGGAGATCAAATTAGATGCAAATTCAAATGTCATGATAGATTGCAACACATATAAGAAACATAACATTAAAGGACAGCTACTGCAATATAGCATCAGTTGGTATCTTCACTCAGTCTTAACTACTGGTAACTAATGACCATGCCAGCTACGTTCTGCAAGCTTGCATTTTAAAGGCTGTATATTCTTAATGATTCATGGATTTACTATATGAACTATTATACATTCCATTTAAACTTTTCAGGATTCTGCAGTGCTTTTATTACACTAATGAGCTAATTGTTTAAGAATCATTCACATGATTCATCCTCCTTCTCAGCCTTTTAAAAAAAAACTTTTAGCTGCTGAAACTCTCTTGACAAACAATATTTATAGCAGTTTGACAGCAGGATGAAGAACAGCGTTTGTCTTTGTAACAGCTTAAAGAAAAGGCCTTTCCAGCACCCAGCCATGCAGTTACAATCTTGACCTCTTTCTTTTGCTGGGAACATACATACAGCATACAAGCAGCACCTCCCATGTGTTTTCTTGACCCTTTGACTGTCCATTCACTTCCCATCTGTTTTGCAGCCTTAAAGGAATGGAGGGGGCCCTCTACTTATAAATCTGTCTTTGCAGCTGACAAATGATGTTCTGTCTCTTTAAGGGCAGCCTGGGTGGTTTTGCCTTTTTTTTTCCTTCCCCCCTCCCCCCTTAAAACTTCAGCTTTCCTCTCAGCCTTATCTAGAGGAAAATATGGTATGTGAACAAGAGGAAACTGGCAAAAAATGTGATAGGTAGTTTCAAAGGATTTTCTAAAATTCAGCAGGACATGACCTTGCAAGGATCAGGGAATTATGTCAGTGTTTGCACAAAGCACAATAAGCATGTTTCTGCAGGTAACTGTGGCTGGGAAGTCTGCTTTCTGAGGCATTATTTGGAGTGGCTAGGAGTGTGCTGTCTCATACCATTTTAACAAGAAGTTAAGCTCTGGCATGGCCCTTAGAAAATCAAGGAATGTGGCACAAAAAGCTGAACTGCAAAGAGATGATTCCCCCCCCTTCTCCACCTGACTGTTTGTAGGGGTTGTATACAACTATAGAGTTTGTGTCTTAGCCCTAAGGTAAAAATCAGCTTTCAATAGAAAACTTTGGATTGACATCTCTAGTTTTTAATGGTGTGTTTCTGGGCATTGTGATGAATTCTGACTGACAGGGCTTTCCTTTTACTAGAGGAAAGATGATGCATTCACAGCAGTAAATTCCGAATTTCTGCCTCTGTGGTTAACTAACCATAACACAGAAGTAGCACAGCAAGCAGTGAGAATGTTTATAGGCAAGGAAGGGATTAAGAAAGGAAGGAAGATGAAAAAAAAAAAGAAAAGGGGAGAACTCAAGTCTAAACATAATCCAGAGCAAAAGGAGTAACAAGCATGAGCTTTCAAGTATCAAAGCCATGTAAACATTAGTTGGAGATAGAAATCACTTTAATGTAGAACAGCAGGATTTATAATATATTAACACATTTTTTTGTGGTCATTTCATACTGTTTCATCAAAGTACAAAATAAAGATGGATTTGTGTCCAGAAGGATTTTAGAATTTATTTTGTTGCTGCAATTGAAATTTCGTATCATATATGCACATTTGTAAATGGAAAGGGAAAGCTTTTTCATTTGCCCAAAGTATTCATATGGTTTTGTTCCTGTTCTGGCACAGACAGACATGAACATCTTTAAAATTCTGTGCTAAAATCATTGGTTCTTTGCAGGTAAGTATGTATTTGAATGTCTCAAAATAAATTATCTTCAGAACCATAAGCGAGACAGGTTTTGTGGACAGAAGCTACATCTCTTATTAAACCAATTAACACAGCTGGAAAGTACGAGAAAGCCTTTTCTTGCCTCTAGGAGCATGTTTGAAATTGATCAGTAATGTATTTTGCTTTTGTAATTTGTGTTTAATATTATTTGGGATTATTTGGCCTTACCTCAGGAGATTTGCTTGACAACTTGCTTCAGCTGTTCCATTTTAGCACTGTTTATTGGTAGCTAAGTTTGGCTATCTCAGGCAGCAATCAGAAAGCAAACCCTCCTTGTAAGACTGAATATTTCAGGGAGTTCCCTTCTGACCAGCTTATGATAGTAGGAAAAGCAAACTTTATCTGTGCCTGTGTCTTCCTGCATTCACAGTGTATTCCAAATCCTCATTACAGTTCAATTAGTCTGGTTTTGAGCCTTTTAGATTTGGGATCACAGGATTAATGAAAAGAAAATGAGCGGGTAGCAATATCATTTCATATGGAGATAAGGAGAGACTGAGCATCAATGAGGATCTCAAGACATCTGAATAAAGAATTTCCTCATTCTGTCACTGGAGTTTTATGGGACATGGAGGGAGGATTATGGGAATATTCATGACCAGATCAAGAGGCATAATGAGTTGATGTATGAACCAACTTATCTTTTAGGTAAACATGGGGTAAATGGGAAATAGAATAACCATTCATGGCCCCTAGGCCTGTGAATTTTACTGTTCTAAGATGGAAACAAGGGTTTAGTTACAGTTATTGTTCATTGATTTAATTTGATTTTTGATCAGTGTTTAACAGGTGCTGGAAGAATTGCATATTTGTAACTTCAGGTCTGCATTAGAGTAGCAAAGAGCACATCATCCTTCTAGAATCTAGTGTAAGCAATATATATATTTAAACTTACACAGTACCTTGTGATAAGAGTGTAGCACTTTTGTTAAAGTCTCTTTTGTGACATGGAACATTGCATGAAAAGAGCTTGAGTAGTTCAGGCAGTTACAGAAGTAATTTGCTAGCAAGCTGAATGCTTTTAATCTATGTTTTACTTGTCCTTGGAAAGACACAGTATCACAAGACACAGAGCAACAGGCCACTTTTTGCCTACTCCTAAATTTACTTCTGCAATAAGTACCTGAAACCCAGATGATTTTCTGTGTTTGGCATGTTGATAAACTTGCCTCAAAACAGAATGTACTGTAATTTACAAGTGTAAATCACCAGTAGTTTGATCTAAGTGTCAGTCAAAACCCTACAAATGTGGGTACAAAGCTTGTGCATTTCACAGGGGCAAGAACTTCCCTAAAGCTGGGTAACATCTGATTCCTAAATTGTAAGAATGAATTGTTGTTCCACATACAAAGTCACATGGTGCTGATGAAACTGTAGAGTTATCCCAGAACTGCACTTGCATTCCTCTATTAGAATTCTGTCCAAGCAGTTATATTTACTAGTTTATTAAGATGAGTGTTGTGTAAATGCACAGCTCTGCTCTCAGGCTATTTCAAAAGCAAAGCAGTTCAGCAGACTGCTTCTCTGTGCTACAGAATGGACTTGCAGGAGAGTGTTACAGGTTGCCTGGGATCTGCTGCTGCAAAAGGCTTTATTATGGCTAAAAACAGGGCATAGCATGAATAATTGCAGCTATTTGGCACTCATTGTAACTGTTCTTTTTTAAGAATAGCCAGTGTATTATTTCAAAGTATTAAATTACCTCAAGACCTCATAATTATTACAGTTAAGTAATCATTTCAATTCAGTCCAAGTATAAAAACTAATGAAGTGCTTATAGTATGTAGTCAATTTTAATATGCCTGTTCTCTGAGCAAACACAGCTGATTCAGTATATTCTGGTGGAATACATATTTGCTATCCTGTTATTTTAATATGTCTTAATCAGAAAATTAGAATAGATTTGTTAGCACAAACCTTTTTTTAACAGTGAAGTAATAATTACAGTTTTCTGCTGATGCTATTAATTTTCAGAGCTGGACTATTTCATTAGCAAGAGGTTGAGAAAGGAAAATATTTCCATTTAATACTGCTAAATCTGCCTGCTTTCACTGGGTCTAATGGCTTGATCAATACAAAGAACACTCTTGGGAAAACATGTTGCAATTGTGGAAAAAAGTGGCACAAAAAGCCACTGAAAGCACAACATGAAGAGATCTTCTGGGTCATGAGATCTAATCCACAGTTATCAGTGATAACTGCTGTCCATTTTGGAGAGCAGGGTCCAGGATTAATAATTTCTAAACCCAGAATCATTATAGAATATTTTGGGTTGGAAGGGACCATAAAGATCATCTCATTCCAACTTCCCTGCCTGTCAGGGGCCCCTTCCACTTGACCAGGTTGGTCAAAGCACCATCCAGCATGGCATGGTAAAAAAATACATTAATCTGTCCAAAATTGTGGAACATTATTTCAAAGGCTGATTTTATAAACATTCACAGAGCAACAGTTTTGGAAGCCAAGCTAAGTAGTTGTCTAAATAAATGCCATAGAAATAACATTTTCCTTACACTAGAGGAATATACTGGCATGCAATGCATGTTCTTTTTTCATTTAAAAAGATAGTAAGAAAAACACTTTGAATGTGCTCAGTAAGGAGAAGTGATCATGGGACAACCTTTTTTTTTTCATTGACAGCTTTCAAAGATTCTGCTGAACTGAATTAGAATTTATTTTTCTTTTAACCTAGAAAAAATCAGCTACTGCTCTTTCTTAACTTTCAAGGTACAACTTTTGCCCTCACACCAACTGTAATCTTAATTTATTATCAAAGTACCTTAAAAGAAAAAAAGATCAGCTGAAATTCAAGAAGCTTCTTTGGTGTTTCTTTAAGACTTAAGAATGTGATTCAGCTCACTGTACTTCTGTGTTTGTAGATAATCAACACTGGGGAAGGGCATGCTGAAGTGTTGAAAGTGTCAGTGGCTTACCCTTCATCACCTAAGAATTGCAAGATAAAGATAGAAGCTTGAGGTTTCTTCATACTGATGCAGGCTATTTTCCATACTTGATTTCAAATGCTAACTAAAATTCTCTACTTCTGTTAGGACTGCAGGAGTTTGTTGAGCTGTTGTTATTATTATTACTACTATTCTAAAATTAATTTTATGTTTGTTTATGGGCTTGTCATTTTGTTTGATTAAACTTTCAGTTCCCATAGCTATGTTATTGTTCTCTTTGGAGGTCAGGTTTTTTCCACTTATGCTTACATATCCCATTTAAAGCTGACTGTTTTATTTTTCTTTTTGTTTTGATGTTACTTCAGCTCAGCAAAGCAAGCTGATAACATATGGTATTGATAAAGAGAAGAAAACATTAATAAAAAGGGTTTTTTTAAAAAGCTCAAACCCTGTATCTCATACAAGGGAACATATGGCTTTAATCCAATAGTATTTTTAGCTTGGAAAAAAATATTTGTCTGTGTTTATGCTCATCTAACTTATTTTTGTCTGTCCTATTGCTCTCCCCCTGTTCCTTCATATTTCTGAAGTGTGTGTTTTTCATGCTTATAATCACACGCAGAAGGAGCTTCAAATGAGGATGTGGTGAGAGAGAAGCAGGAAATCTCACAGGCTTTGGATTCCAACTATGTTCTAAGTCTTGCTTCATAAGCAATTTAATAAATCAAAAGGGTTATATGATGACAAGTGCTGTATGGAATTGAGAAAAGAGTGGAAAAATTCCTAAACCCCTGGATTTTTCGCAATCAGTTTTCCCTTTTCATTCTCAGTAACTATTTGTTGTTGTGGTCAAGTTGTGTTTTGGTAGGGAAGTAAACTCCCATATATAGATTTTGTATAAAATGAGACTACCTACATCCATCTGGTTACTACTGAAATGCAAGAAAATAAAATGCAAGTTTTAAACATTCTTAACATTGTGTGTGCCCTTTGGAGGAGGTGTCTTGAATACTGACGTGTGGTTCCCTGAAATTCTCCTGGGTGAAAGGGCATGAGCTTTCAACTCTCTTTAGAATGATTAGTGGTGTTTGTTACACTTGCTGTGGAGAATGAGGATATTTGGTTAAAGAAAGGGGCTAGTGGGCATTATTTAAAACCTAACAACTCCCTGCATGTAACAAGTGTACAATAGTTCTGCTGTGCATGATCTGATGGAAATTTTTTTAATTGTATTGGATTCCTTCAGTAATTTTTTTAATTATTAAATTAGCAGGATAATCATAAAATACATCTGTAGGAGTTCTTCAAACAGGACAGGGTTTCTTTTTTTGATGTAGAAAAATGTTATAAACCTATGTAATTGAGAAACAAAATGTTTAGGGTAGTATTGATGACAACAGTATTTTTTGTTTGCATGTTTTTGTTCATGGTTTTAGTGTGGGTTTTTTTTCTTTCTGTACCTGTCCTCAGGTACTTAATAGTAATAGATATTTGAACAGTGATCTTTTTATTTCCACCAGAAAAAGTTCGGGAAATCCAGGAGAAACTTGAAGCTTTCATAGAAGCCCTCCATCAAGAAAAGTAGCTTGCTCAAGCAGGTAATCATGTTTAAAAGAGGTTGCTGCAGTTATCTCATTGCTCTGTATAAAATTATTGTCCATCTCATTTAAATGCATGTTTTCATGCAGACTTTGTGAAAATTCCTATTTGTTTTATTCCATTGTCTGGCTGCTGCTGCTTCTTGCTTCTAATCTGCAGAATGATACTTGCTGCTTTTACACTACAAGCAGATATGAAACTTAGTAGAAATACAATAACTGACCAGTTATTTAAATACTGTGAGTCACTGTAGGCTTTTGGTTACTCTCAGTTCAATATTTTTATCTGTAATAAGAGAAGAAAGCGTAACTAGCTGGAATCAAAGTTATGGAACACTTTGCTATGGAAGCATTTTGGTTCTTTTGTTTTTCTTAAAGACACTGTACATTGTTAGCAAAAATATTTGCATGCAGGTAATTTCCAAACCTCATTTCTATTAATTCTCAAAGTCCAAGTGCTGTCATGCATTTGTACATATTTTAAAATAATTGTCATTCTGTTTCAACAGCAGCTTTACACAAGAATGCAGCCTTCTCCAGGATACCTTGCACAAAGACTGAATTGAAATGGCTTTTGTGTCCCATTCTCTTTCCTGTCTTTTGGGGAGCATCCTGAAATGTTGAAGAAGAAAGAAAATAATGTCTCGTGGGATTGAGAAGTTCAGTCAAAATCCACCTGCTCGTTTAATTTTTGAAGCTACATGCACAGAAGAATCTGATTTGTGTATCAATGAGATAGCTTGGGAGCTTGCTGAAGTTGTACATTTAAGGAGTTTTTTTCCTGAAAGGGAAAAAAGCTTTTTATTTTTAGTGTGTGTCTCGTATGGTAGAGCTGGATCAGATTCATAAAATTATTTTATCTGTTGTCATTTTCTTGCCTGCAGATGATCCTGGGAATTTGACATAACATTTTAGTATTTGTATGTACATTAAAATGCCCTTTAAGTAATGCCATTTGTAATTGCTATGCTCTGTGTTGAAGCATTTGCTGATCGCTGTGGTACAGATTTAAAAGCATGGTATTGAGATCCTGAGAGGAAGTGGTGGATTTTGTTAAACTCCTAAACCATTGAGAGATGTCAGCCAAGCAATTCTTGTAGTTCTTTCACCTGAAAGCACAGACTGCTATTCAGTGACACCTTAAAAGGTTTAGGCTCAGGAAATAATGTCAGCAGCTGCTCCTTTTACCTGTTCTTTCCTTCCTTCTGTTGTTACTTTCGAATGTCAGCCGATTACATTTCATTTCTGGGATTGCACAGAGTCAGATTTCCTTGTTAACTCCTCCCTTCACACCTTATGTACAGAGTAACCTGATGGAATATGTGTGAAATGTAAAAAGATAGAATGTACAATTCCAACTTCCTAACTAAAAAAAAAAGGAAAAATGTCATTAATTTCATTTTTACTAATAGCTACTTTAAGACCAAAATCACTTCTCTAGAATGTTATGCACAAGGTCCTTCCACACCCACTTGATGTCTATCATTCAGTAAAATTAGTAAAGCACTGAAAACTGCCTTTTAGTTTTGCCATAGAAATGTTACTTCTGACAAATTTAAGCATGATACCAGCTCTCTATCATAGGTGCCTGGTGGTTAATCACCACCACATTTCTCTGCCCACACTTTGCCACAAATGATCTGGATACAATTCTGAATACTTGTGTGGAAGAAGGTGTTAGGCCTGAAACAGTTTGTGTTGCAGTTGTCTGATTATGTACATTGAAAAACTGACCTAGATTTATTTTTCCTTTTGAAAAGGCAATTGATTTTGATATGTAGAAATGAAAAGAGAGGAATCTGAATGTTTTCCAACAGATACTGTTTTGGTTTGCTCTCAGAGGAAACAATACAAAGTTTGGTAAGATGTTCCCCAAATGCTTGGACATAAAATATTTAGCCATGTGGACAAAAAACTAACATAAAGCTTAAAATTATGTTGAAAGGTTAAATATTTCAGGGTGATCTAACTGAATGTTTGGAGACTTTCTGTTTAAAATTCCTGAAAATGAGTGTTTGAGAACGGAAAAATGAAAGAATGGCTTGTGTCATCACCATTCTCTGAAGATAACTTCAGAAATGTAAGTTTGCACAGTTTTGAAGGCAAACACCTTTGTGTATAGCAAGTGAAATAAGTCTGTACTTTGTAAAAAACCAAACAAAACAACCGAACGAAACAAAAACTTTTGCATTTACCTAGAGAGATCACTGTTTGAAACTTGTGTAATGTAAATGTTGCAAAATATCACATCCAGTGGCCCAATGTTAATTTCTTTTAGTGTGATGTTCCTATGGGTTTAGTTCCAACTTCTCCGTGCTGCTCATCTAAGACTTAGCATGATGTATTCCATGGAAACTAGGTATTTATTGAATAAAATGTAACTGAAGGAATAATAAAATGTGGGTTTTGAACATGGTGCCATTGCACCTGAGAAGTCAATTTGACCTTCTTTTTCTCATTTGTTAAGTTGTGAACAAGTATACATTAATGATATCAGTATGTGTTAATGATATCAAAATGTCTGATTCAGAAGAGCTGTGTCAGCACCAGGTTAGCAGTGACTGTACCAACTGTTTTCTTTACTATATAAATTAATGTACCATTTATATACTAGATTTAAACAAAGATACTGTAGGGAAAATCATCTCCGTGAAAGCTCTCTGGAAGTTGAGATAATGAAGTGATATCCAGAGTATAAATGAAGACTGTTGGAGTATTAGTTTCAGCTACATTTAAAATAAACACACAGACTGGGGCAATGGTTTGACAGTTAAAGAGCAGTCAGCTTACAGACCCATGAATTCAGGAATATTTATTTTCTTCCTTTTAGATGAAGAAAAATTTTACAAAATCAATTGAAAAAAAAAACTATTCCCTGGAAACTGTGACATTGAAGCTGCAGGAGATTTGCTTCACAAAGTTTGAATTGCATGGACATGTTAGGCTCAGTGGAGGATTATAGCTTTACATTTACTTGCTTTCATGGTTAAAGTAACCAAAAATCATCTTGACAAATAAGCATCAGGTAATTCACACTGGGTTTCTGTAGGATTTTATGTTCAGGTTAAAGGAAAGAATTGTTACAGCAAGTTGTGCTTATCTCACTAGGAAGTTACTAAAATGGGTTGAAGTGCTATTAGTTGGCTGCTTGAAAATTGCTCCTTGCAAGGAATATCTTAGTAGATGAGTAGCTGGAGTTATGTCAAGCAGCATAAGAAGGATGTGCTGAACATTACAAGAGTTTTGAGATAGAAAACAATTATTTGAACTGCCTGAAATTCATGTGCTACTGAAGAGTGTGTTATTCCAAAACTGGTTTGCACAAGGTCATGGTATTTTTCTGTATTTCATAGGCTACCTTCAGTTTCTGGATAAAGCAATTTATTGTAAGGAACAATGACTAATCTGTAATTTCTGTATCTTTTTGAGCTTAGGGAGGAGAATCACCAAATGTAAACATCATTATTCCATAAATGGATATTTCATTTCCAAAACATGTTCATTACTATCATGTAGATGTGCTAAGATGTTTCTGGGTTTTATAAAATGAACTGTTTATGAGCCAAGGTTTAAATACTGATGGCTAAGAGCTATTCTGACACTTCTTCATGAAAAAGATACAAATGGTGTCTTTTCAAATGTCAAGAATTACTCCTTCTCAGTGGTTACTAGTAACCTCATCCTAAGTTATCAGACTATGAGAGAAATTAAAATCTTGGAAATATTTAGAAATGTAAAAACCAAGCATAAAGTTAGAAGGTGAGTAAATCAAGTGAAGTTCTTGGTTAGTTCAAACATACTGGTATGCTCTTTCACCATCAAGGTCACATGAATCTGGTTCTTTGCTGAGTATATTTTTGAACCTAAGCTGAATTATTACATAGTTCCAAAGCTAAAGTTCTAGTGAATTTTCATGTATCTTAAATGTAGCTTAGTAATTCTCAACAATTGTATTTAAAAAGATGCAAGAGATTTCATCACTTGAAATGTTGAGATATTGGGATCTCTAAACCTGACCCAAGACCCCTTGAGTCACCTAGAACTCTGTTCTCAGTGGGATTTGGTACTGGAGAGGTCTGTGGGATGTTCTTATGTCAGGGAAGATTCTGCTGTATGAACTGTTTGTGGTGATACCGCTGTGTTCGTGCAGAGTTGCAGCATGAGATGTTTTTTGACTGTTTGGAATGTGTTTCTAGAACCTGAGGTGCTTTAGGGAAATCTTCCAGCAATGTTTCCTTGCACAGATGGGATGTACAATGATGAAGTTTACTCAGATACTGGGAATACCCTCACAAGATCATAGCATTTATGGCTGTCTTAAAAAATTTACCATCTTAGTGACTTACCATATCCAAGGAACCTTTTTTTTTTTAATGTCAGTTTAAAGCTCTTGGATCCTGTTCTATTTTTTAATTAGTCCAGTAATCCATCTTCCCTTGCAATAATCTTTACAGACCACGATCAATCACTTGCTAGTTTTTATTCAGTAAGATGAATTAAATGCATTGTAAAACCCTTGCAAGATAGGTCATACATAGTCAGATAACTCCTAAAGGTGTAGTTTGAGAAGTGCTGTAAGTCCTAGATAGCTGTAATCACAGAGCTTTCGCAGCATGTGGCTGTTGCCAGGAATTCTTCAATGTAAAATACTATATAGAAAGGATGGGAAGAAGCTTAATTGGTACAGAGATTGTAATTGGTTGTTTATACTGTGGTGCTGGAATGGAAAGCCCATGCATATTTCTTTGTATACAAATCTTGCTTGCATCTGCCATCACCTCAGTGCTTCAGCACATCAGAAGGTGAAATTGCCCAAGCTATTGTTCTGCAAGAAGTGCTGAAAGTCAGAGACATGATTTTAGTTTCCACTAGTAGTGATTCATGAAGTAGTTCTGAAAGTACTGGTGAAACTGTTCTACAGCCAACCTCACAAAGTATTCTAGAAACATTTCTGAAATTGACTCTCAAGTTTCTTGGGATTGGCTTTAGGTGCTGCACCAGTGCCAATTCCAGAAATATTTCTGGTCCTATCTGCTGAAAAGCTGTTTACTTGGCATAGCTGCAAATGCTTGTGTGTTTGTGTTGCAGAACACTGATAGAAGACTCTTTATTTGCTGCTCTTGGGAGTCTGTAGGCTCCAAGAGGACTTCTAGAGCAGTGGTGGTTTCACAATATGACTTTAAAATGGCTTTCTAAACTTTCCTTGGTAGTGACAACCAGCAAGGTGAGCTTTGTTCAGCTTTTTCACCCAAAGGACAACAACAAACTTTTTGAAGGTTAGTCAGCATGGTGCAATAACTCCTTTTCTTATTCCATTCCTAATGTGGGGGAAGATGTGAAGTTTGAATTAAAAGGGTATTTTATAATAAGTTTTAGAACAGAAGTAGCTTGAGTGTTACATCCTCTATAACATTTTGGACTTTTTCATAATGGATGAACATTATTGGACAGGACTGACAGCTGCCACATCCTTAGAACTGTAAAGGACAAGCATATTTGTGCTCCATTACTACTAACCTTACAATTTGGAAGTGACATAAACTCTACCTTGGACTGAATCTGCACATTCATGTTTCATACAGAATCGTCTCTTCCAGACTGCTGGAAAGCAGTAAATTGCACAACAAAAGCTTCTTTAGATCTAGATATTATTTCACTACAGAAATCATAACTGAAGACCATTTTCACCTCCATTTCAAGCAACTTCCCTCTCTTTGCCAGCCTCATGAAATAAGTACTAAGGTAACAGTATGCCCCCTGTATTTAGGAACATTGGAAGCAGTGTTTGCCTCATGTCCACAAGCCAATTGCCTGTAGCTTTTGATGTTTAGAGATGGAACATTCATTGCAGCCTTCCTTACAATGAGTCTGTTCTGGTTCATGTGAAAATCAACATCCTTTTTTGTGTTGCTGCCTGACAGGATGCTACAATACTATTAGCATTTGCAAAGGGTTTGCTCTGTCTAATAGTGCAACCCCCAGATCACAGGCTGCTCAGTTTGTGTTTCTCTATTATGTGAAAGACACAAAGAAGCTGAAGGCTGGCAAAAGCCTGTCAAATCTTGTAATGTAGCGAGCGACCCCAGAGCTTCATTCTGCTTTATATCATTCCTTGTTCCCCATCCCACCCCTTCCCTTGAATGGGCTCTGAGGTAGGTAAATGAATTCAGTGGTATGGTAGGCGGATGATTCCTTTCTGACCTTGTTCCTGTACCATTTGTTTCCAGGCTTGTTGGAGGGAAAAGGACATATCTGAACCTTTTGTTTCAAATAATTTTCTTGCAGGTTGGGGAGTTAATGCAGACCTTGTCTGAGCTCACCCAAGCAGAAAGTGTTCTGGGTACAAGTTGTGACACGCTCGGTCCCTTGGAATTGCCAGATTAAAGGAGGAGGCAGTGAATTGGAATTCTTTCATATTTGGCATTGCTTAAACACCTGGACACCTTTTCTTCCCCTCAGTGTGCACGTGTTTATATCCTCTGTTGTGCCTTGAAACATCTGTCTTAAGAGCAGTTGTCAAGAAGCAAACAAAGAATGACCTTTGAACAGCCAGTGTTTTGTGTTTTAGTTGGGAAGGAGGTGAGGCTGAGGCAAAAGCTGAGTACAGCACACACCCAGCACCAGTGGCTTTCAAAGGACTGTTTCAGATTGGTGTCTGAAATTGGCACAGCACTTCTTGAAGAGATTTGTTTTAGGGATTGATCTTGGATCATGTGTTTGATGGTAAGGAAGGCAAAGCTTTCCTCAATGCCAGGACTGAATCTTGTTAGCAGTGAGACTTTTCACACCAGAGTTGCCTGAGCTCTGCATCCTTGAAGACACTTATGTAGAAAGAAGACCAGAGGAATGTGACCAGGAGCAAAACATGAGGTGGGAATACCAGTATAGCTGTCCTGCAGAGTCATAAATTTGCTCTCTGCACTGTCAATGTCATGAAATTTGGAGGATTGTTCATAGCTCTGAGTAATGAATCCAAAGGTCTCAAACGGAATCACAAATTATAGAATCATAGAATACCCTGACTTGGAAGGGATCCACAATGATCATTGAAGTACAGCTCCTGGCCCTGCAAAAATACTGCTGTCTCCAAATCTTAATTGTACACAGTAAGTTTGCTGTGTCTGAAGTGTCCAGTTTAACAGTTTCCATCTGCTGAGCCCAGCACAACCCTGGTGAGGGGCCTGTTTGTCACTTGTGCCCATCACTTTGTGCTGTACTAAAGGTTTCCACAAGCCAAAACAGACATTGGGACAAATCTGTAGGAACATCAGGCCTCAGAGTTCACACAAAAGATACAGGCATAAAGAGGATGAATGGGGATGGCCATACCCCATGTTGCCTTAAAAAATGTAGATATTAATGATTTTCTGTTGGTAGACTGTATATTGACAGTACAAGCATGAGGGATGTTACCTATCACATCAATGCCTATGCATATTAACACATTTTCTGCATACACTTATAGACTAACAGTAATGACATGTTATGGAGTAAGTAGTATTGTTTGAAAGGCAAACTTCCACAGGCTGCACAGATTCATGGCATCCCCAAAACAAACTCTTCTCATGCTTCACTTGTGATTCCTCTGTGCTATGTTTGTATGTCTCAGGGGGACGATGAGTTCATCTCAAGACCACCTAAACTGAAAGTTATTTGCATGTGCAAACTGTTTTGTAATTTGGGACTAATTATGGACTACATTTTTAATCCAAATGGAATAGCTCCCTTGTCTCACTTCCTGGATTTCTTGCTAAAACACTTCGTGGTCTCATAAGATTTCAGTATTGCAAATGTATAGCTTTGTGTAGGCCTTCCCTGCTATCTCACAAGCAAGACCAGCAGGAATATTAGCTATATAGAGTCCTTCAAAAACACATATAAATAACTAAAATTTTTTAATCCTCCAACAGTAACCAGGAAGGCAATGTCATCCCTTTTGTTCTTATTGTGTTGTACCTCTGCTCTCACCAATGGTCAGAAGATGAGATTTATCTGGAAGCTCTGATCAATTAGAACTTTTGGCAAGAAAGCATTTTTTAAGTTATTAAATGTTTCTTTTATGACCCAAGACTTGTTACCCCCAGAAACTATTGCTATAAGGAGAATAAGGGTTTTCCTTTTAAAAAGTTCATTTTTCCCTCCTGTCAGTTTATGCAAAGTCCATCCCTTCAGCTGGAGGAAATAAAAGAAAAAAGAAAATAATTTTCTATTGCCTAGTGCCTGAAAATTGTGATTCCATAGAGCTTATGGAAGTACAGCTAGCCATAGTCTGGTGAAGGTTCATTTCTGGACTATGCATTGTTGGACATTTTTGCACACCATTTGCTTTACCTGCCAGCACAACCTCATTCCCTGTCCTCCTCTGCCCTGTGGGCATGCAAATTATGCCCTCACCAGGTGACATTTTCTGGTCTGTGAGGTGCTGAAAGTCAGATCAGATGCTTACAACCTGCCTTGAAAATACATGGTAAAATACTGCTCATATATGTCTACTGCTGCTCATATCCCTTTTTGGTTTTGTTTTTGCTGTCTTAGTTTTAGCTACAGGCGTGTATCACATTTTATAAATATACCTGTATCTCAACATTTATATTATATATGCATAATTATGCAAGAAAAAACCATGCTGACTGCCTCAGAAATCGTGACTTGCTGACTGAAAAACAGAATTTATCTAATCTAGTCTGAAAGACAAACGCCATTAGTAGATGAGTAACAGAGAAGAAACATTGGAGAGTGGTCCATGGAAAGAGGCTGTTTTCATGTGGAAACAAGGGAATATTATACCACTTGCTGAAGCTTAGAGCAACTCCCAGATCCTCACTGAAATCAAGTCTGTGATGAAAAGGCCTGTAGCCTGCTCGGCCAAGAGATGGGGATTATGAGAATATTCATGACTCCTGAGAATCAGCAGGTGAGACCTAATGCACACTATTGCCCCTCACCCTTTTCCCCAGCTCATCCTTTTGGTAAACAGTACATAAAGGCTGGGTTCCCAGAGTGACTGAACTCAGTTCCTGATCCTCTTTTTTCTCCTCTTTTTTTCGCCTCCATTCTTTATAAAAAAGATTGCAGTGGTTTTGCCACTTGTCCCAGGCAGAAGTACGGAATCTCCTTTTCATTTCTAAAAAGCAACTGTGTGGCCAAACCAGAAGTCTTGTGACATTACTTAAGAAAGCAGAATGGTATCTTAGCATCCAAGGCCTCTTTTAAAACTTAATGAAAAGCCTTTCTGAGAGCTTGGATAAGCTGGAGAGGAATCTCTGTGACATATGTGCATTGTCTTAGAAAAGCATGGGTTGGAGCCAACTGTGGGCCTCTGCCTTTAATATACTGGGTATTTGTCATGCCTGTTTTGGTGTGCTAGTCAGTAAACACCCTGTGTGTAGAGCCCATGCAGTTGGAAGAAGTTGCAGTGTGTGACTGATGCAGGACACTGTTCCAGGCCAGTGAGTGGCAGGGGGTGCTCTGTGAAAGGGGGATTCCTTGGGCAAGATGGGCAAAAGCATTTTGCCAGCTTTTCTCCAGTGCAGCACAAAGGCATATTCTATAGCAGATTTCATCAACCAAGATTTTGTAAAATAGTCTCACTGTGAGGTGGATGAAGAGGGATTCTCACAAATGCTGATCCTGTCCTGATTCTGACAGCTTTTACCTGCAGGCATGAAGTTGCATGTTCAGCCTGGTGGGGTAGGGATGATTGTCAGCTCTTTAGCTGAAGTCTAAGTGTTGTCATCCCTTTGAAACCTGAAACAGTGCCTGCAGTAAACAGAGGAGACCATGTTAGATCTTTGCTTTTACTCAGTGTTGTTGCTTGCTTTCCTTCTTCAGGAATGTGTCAGCCCATTCTGCTGGTTTGTGACTCTCTTGTACATGGATTGCAGCTACAGATCAGTGATTTGGCAGTGGGAGGTGTTGCAGTGAAGCACAGGACATTTACACTGCTGTCAGCTTTAGGCCTGTGTCACTTACCCAGGACTCAGTGAAACTGGGGTTCCAATCCACCCTACATGTGCCCGATATATGACAAGGGCAGGCACTTTTCCAGGCCCATCAGCCTTCCCAGCAGGGATAGATAGTCAGCTAAAAACTTTTGGCTGTGCTGAGGCAGGTGATTGCAGAATTATGGTTTGGTAAAAATGTACCCTCATGCCAACATTTGCTGTAGCCTAATGCTTGCAGGATATCTGTCAGTGAAGCCATAGTGATTATTCTGCATTAAGGCAAAGGTAACATCTTTTTTAAGGTTTTCAGCCTTTCCTAGAAGGATGATTACAGCCTTTTAAATCCCTCTTGGAATTTCAGTCTGCAGGAGCTGTATTGCCTGGCTCTGACAAAACTGTTGTTACAAACTTGCTTTCAAAGTGCCTCAGCATAAGGGTGTTTCTTTCTTGTATCCCTGTGACAGCATCCAAACAATACTTCAACAGGTTTTTCTGTTAATCTGAATGTAACTAATAGCACTTAGTTCTGTGGCTGGAATTTGGTCCCCAACAACTGAAACTGAACTGCTGTCTGCTCAATATAGTTTTTCTAGTAACTGATGCATCTAGGTCAACAAACTGACAGGCATTGCTCATTTTACTGCTTGGCAAATATTGAACTAAAGTCTTCAGCACTGTAACACTGTTGACAATTGCAGGATAAAAGCATTGTCCTCTTTTGTTACCATGAAGTGCATCTTCACATCTGATTCTGGCATAACACACTTGGTAAACAACAAGGGATGTTGTGCTCTGGAGTCCCAAGTGTTTGCTCTGACAATATAAACTTACTGCCTGCTCTCTAAAACCAAACATCTGTCTGTGCCATGGTTACTTCAAACTGATATTGAAACAATCCACTCTCTTCCTGAAAACACTGGAGGGTGACAGCATGACTGCTGTTGAAGGAGCTCTTTTCTCTTTTTGAAAGCTATCTGTACCACCCTCCTTTATTATGTTGCAGGTCTACGTTGAGGAGCCCAGACTAGGCTTCAAGAGTCTGAAAAATAATACTTGACAGAAAAAAATCCCTCTGGATTGGTACAGTTAACACCAACCCCACTGGAAAGGAAATGCTACGTTGCAAGTCCACTGTCAATTCTTCTTTTCCAGGAGAGCATGTTAGAAGAGAAAACAGAGTAGTGAGCCAAAATGCAGCTGAAAAAATTCCGTCACACACATCCTGTTACCTGAACAGAGCACTGCTCCTTGCCTTCTCCTTCTCCTCTCCAAAATTAAACCTCCTCTTGACTACTGTGAAGGTCCAGGGTCATTTGAGTCCCAGCACCCATAGCTTCAATCCATGGTCTCTCCCTTCTGCTTTGCCAGCATCTCGGGTTCACTCGTTTGCTGCTGTGAGTGACCCCTCTGGATCAGACTGAGCAACTCAGCTGGGTGCAGTTCAGTGGGGACATGCCCCAGAAGAATGGTAGCATTCACAATGATTTTGTTCCCTGCTACCTTTGGTCTTTTTTCCCTTCAGCTTTGTTATTTGTTTCATATTTAGGTCAAGGGTGAAGATTAAAGCAGACCTGCCCTTCCTTTGCTTCACATCTTCGCTTTCACCTACAGTTTGTTTTGCATGCGAAGTGCATGGAATCTGTATTTAGACCAGCTTGCAAGCTATAATGGTAACATGTATCACACTGAATCTGTTTGAAGTGTGTAGCTGCACATCTGCAGTTACGATATTACATTTGAAACATTACCCTGAACACTGACTGGAAGTGAATCTGCAAGGAAGCATTTGCAGCCAGTTGGATCCTGCCACTCTAGACTGGGGCCCACCAGCCTGCAGGATTGGTCCCCTCCACAGAAGTATTAAAAAATTAATCCACAGCTTTTTAAATCCTTGATGGAGACACAGATAGTGATAACATATGTTGTTTGTTGCCTTTTTGGGTTGAACTACTGGTGCTTCCTTTTCTTTCCTGCCTCAGAAAACAATCAACAGCTTTGCCTTTGAGGTTAATGCAGTCACATGCTAAAAACAAATCTAAGGCCCTAGAAAAAAGAAAGAGGTCAGCACGGATTTCACTACCAGGTGCTGAGATGGGACAAGTCCTGTGACCATTTTGCATTTCAGACTCGTCCTGGGTCACTCAGGGCCGAAGGGAATGAGAGATGGGATTGTGATTGTGTTCCCAGGAAAAAGGGAGAGGCGAAGCTGCACGCTTCAGGAAGACGCCACCGTAATTCTTCCTATATTCGTTCAGAGGTTCGTTGATCATGAGGCTGGAAGCTTTTGTGGCTGATGTCAAGTGACTGCTTTTGGGTATGATTCACCTATTGTCTATAAGGCTCCTTTTACCAAAAAGCAGCTGGTGAAGCCTCTATTTCCCTTAAACAAAACTGTCTTGAACTTTCAGGGGAGAACAAGGCCTTCACTGTGCTGGCCTTCACTGAAATCCCAGCCAGGAGGGAGAAGTCAGACCTGTTTCTTGCTTTTGCAAAAGCAAGTGTTTTTTTTTTTTTTTCCCAGCAATAGCTGTGAAGTAGACAAAGAAAGCAGCCATCAGCCCTGTGAGAGAGATGAGCCTGATCATCCCATAAAGCTGCAGTATTTTCATGTCCACCTGCAAATGTGAATGGCAGCAGTGGCTGCTGTTCTGGCTGAGCCAGCCAAAGCTTGATACAGCAGAAACTGATTTCCCAGCTGCTACCCAGTTCTGGTGTCTGGGTTTTTCATAAGTTTAAAGATAATTTTTACACAATAAGCTCAGCTCATGTGATTTTTGCTTTTAGATGACATACATCTATATCTCTGTGCTAGGAATGAGGCAACTAACTTGCAGATCCTGGCTTCCCTTCTGAAGGAAGCAGTTCCCAGAAAGGCTCAGCCAGAGTGTGTGGGCTATTTGGGTGAAGGAAGCAGAGGGGGAAAGGACAGCCTGGTACTTCAGTAAACACAGTAGTGAGTTCATGTGGGAAGGGGAATGGCAGCCTTCTGTTGAATAAGTTGGTTTCTGTGTGAGGCAGCATCTTCCAGCTTCCCTCCCAGCAGGAGCTCATCAGGCCAAATACAGCTGGCAGTGAGGCTTTGGAGTTGGACTTATTACATGGTAACAAACTACCCTTCCTGTACAGATGGACAGCTGCTTCTGTATTAAACAAAGGCGAGAACATTTAATATTGCCATTTAAAATACTTGACTGTTTATTTCACAAGTTAGGTTGTGGCTGCCTTGAAAACTGTATATATGTGTATGACAACCTGGGAGTACCCTTAGGAACTGGTGTCAGTTCATTAGCTCTGCTCCTTCAGGAATTGTTGTCTTCAAATGTATTCTTCAAAATGATCCAAAACCATGTCTTAACTCCAAAAAGGCAAGTTTTTAGTTAAGAAGATATTTGAGAACTAGACTTCTAATAAATCTGAAGTCCAGTTCCTAAGAAAAGAATCTCCAGAAATTCTCAGCCTTTTCACTCCATATTCAACAGCACCAAAGAAATCAACTGGAACCAATCAACCAGCATAAGAAATTTTATTGTGAATAGTTACATGTTGGTAATGGTTCTTTCAGCCACTGATAATCAGAATTTATAATGGAAAAGAGCCAAGGAGTCTTTAAGAAGCCTCCATCTACTCCACCTCAGAAAAAGTGGAAAGATTAAGCCATATTCTGAGTGTATTATAAGAATTCAGCTTGGAACTTTTGGCTGCACTGGTTTTTACCTGCACAGTTGATTTTAGGATGAAAATAATCCCTGAATAAGACCTTTTATCTCTCAAAATGTTCATTCATGTGTGGTAGGAAAGTTTTCCCAGAATTTGTCAGGTTCATTGGGCCTGATAATTTTAGAATAAATGCTAATGTGAAAATTGCATTCTGATTTAAGGAAATACTCACTTGAATAAAGGCTTCGTTGTGGCCTGAATTGAGTATTTCCTGGTATTTACCAAAACCTGATCCTAAACATTATCAGGAACACTACTCATACCCAGCAAACTACAGCTCCTTTCCAATATTTAGGGAGAATGAGGCTTGCATGAAGCACAGGAGCTGCCTTGGGCAGACAGACCTGCAGAGAGAAGAGAATGGGCATGGTATGCCACACTGCACACTCACATAGGGCCATTCCAGGCTCAACAAAGCCCTGGAAGAAACTATTGTGTTTTAATTGTGCAAACCCACGTGGCTGATGAGAAGTAAAAGGGTGGCTTTTTTGCTTGTTAGAATTCTAAAACTAGTGCTTTACTACAGACTTTTTCTCTGGAAATGCCTCATGGTTGAAATATGCTGTGTCTGAAATCCCATTTCCAAGTCCTTCTGGAAACAGGACTGGAATGTAGGGCTTAATTTGTAGTCAAAAGACAAAAGGATCACCTTGAAATCACATCAGGTTAGATGACAGAGGACTGATAGGGTTGCAAAGTTTAAGTCAAAACCTTTTGGGAGAACTATGGCATAAATTCCCAAGAGTTTGTGTATTTCCTTTTCAGTAATTTTGCCAGCATTCCAGTTTTCAGGTCCCCCAGAATGCCATTCCTGTTGCTTGTGTTTTGCTGGCTCATCACTGGGACAGTGCTGTGAACTTTGCTTGCAATTACTCTAATGAGGAACAAGGGCAGAATTAACTCAAAAAAGATTGTCCCAGTCAAACACCCCCATGCAAAACTGAGGGCTTTAGGTGATAATGAAGACAATGGGGTTAAGGTAGTGAGAGGTATAATGTTTCAGGTAAACATTTTCAAGATAACACGGCTTCATTTATAAAAAGCTGAAAACAGAGCTCTTAGCTCTAAGATACAGAGGTAAGGTGAGTTGTTTGCTTGGTCAAAGGGAGATTCTGAGGTATAATGCACAACAATGATCATCTGGTCTCTTTCTGTCAACATTAATCTTGAATTTTCAAAGTTGTTTGATATTGCTTGGGTGGAGGTCCACTGACTTAAATGAAGTTTTTCCTGCTATTTGTTTCCACTTACATTGGAAATCAAAGGAGTTCAGCAATCTTTGGCATGAAATATTTGAGCCAGACCCAGCTTTTGTGCTTTTTCTTGCTTAATTTTTTGTTTTCACAAGGTGATTTTCTGGTGCAAGGTAAATATTTCATATAGAAAAGTATTTCTACATCTGAGATTTTTTCCTTATTTTCCTATAGCAGATTGTCTGGGGAAATTTAGTCAGGGAGCAAATAAAAATCCATTACCTGCTTGTAAGCAGTTTGTTACAAGTATTTGAATTGGCTCTCCTTGGTATTTCTAAGTGGTAAGAGCAGAATGGGTCACTGTGATCATCAGCTGCTGGGCTAAAGGAGGTTTGCAATAAGGAAGCATTGAGGGCTGATGTACCAATCCTCTGGTCACCAGATAAGTTTGCTAAGCTTATTACAGTCACTGGTAAACAACACCACCTTATTTTGACTAAGTTACTGCTGTAGCTTCAAGCACTGAGGTCTCATTCTGCCTTTTATCAGATGCATTAGGAGTTGTCTTGGATTGGATGTGTTTTCTCAGAGTGTTAATTATGACTGGATGTTGAACTTGGAGGTTATTTACTCTGTTCCCTCCTAGCCTAAGCCAAGGTATTGAAGCTGGGTTTCTAAGCAGACTCTCCCAGCTTCAGCCAGAATTCTTGTCAATGCTCAGAGTGTTTGTGCCTGCAGAGACTGGTACCCTGCTTTGCTGATGGGAACTAACAGTGGCTGAATGAGCCAAACAGGCAAAACCAGCTTGGCAGTCCCAGCTGCTGCCCCTCCACTGCCTGGCCCCAGGCCCAAGGTCCTGGTCTGGAACTGGATCATGGTTTTACATCAGTGTGGCCATACCCAGCTGGTTGCCATTCCTTGTGGGATAGGCCTTGCAGTGAGCATTCCCAAAGGTTGATGAGGTCTTCAGTGCAGTCAAAAGATCCTTCCTTAGAACTAAGGATTCCCCAAAGTGCCACCCTGGTCATCTGAAAGGGGACTGGCAGTTCAGCCCCTTTCACCCTTGACTTTTTTAACCCAGTTTGCAGGGTCTGGCAAAACTTCAGATCACTTTGCTTTTCATTTGGCATTAGCCCACTTGAAGTAGGAAAGTTTATGCCTGGAAACAGTTGGTCGAGATCTGAAAGTAGAAAATATTAAATCCAGGCATGGAGAGCTTTTAAAAGAGCAGGAATTTCATGGAAATAACACAGTCTACTCTATTAAGTTCCTCTCATGGACTTTTATGAGGACAATTATTAATATTGTTGAAAATTATACTCATGAAACGTGTTAATGGAAACTGTGCTGGCTGCTGCCAGAAAAACTGCAACCTTTACAGCTCATTTGGAGACAGAAATATTCGGCAAAGTAGCCTACAGGGTGCAAAGGTTCGCGTGGTGCCGGCTTAGACTAACTTAACATATGCCCTCTGCAGCCCTGGTATTGTCCAAAACCTAATGCCCATAATAAAAGAGAGGAAAATTGGACCCCAAGTGGCAAGGATTGTAAGCCCTTGGAATTCTCCTAATCAGAGATATTCAGCTATTTTTAGTTCATAATGTTTAGTCAAATAGCAACAATGATTTTTCTTCTTTTTTTCAACTCAGCTGCACGGTGTGTTGGAGGGGGTCTCGATGGCCTGTGACCTTGCCTTTATCTGTCAGTCTGTCACCACTGGTCTTCAAAGTGCAGCTTAAAGGATCTGAGGCTTCTGTGTGGCCTTGATGTGATCTGCTTTCCTGGTAAAGTTTTTCATTAGCGGGTGCTTTTTTAAGCTGGTTGGAACTTGCTTTGCTTGCCCTGTGGGATGTTACTGGCTTGGGGGCTCTCCTGACCCCCACAACCAGGTTTAATAACCCTGCATGGCCTGTATTGGCAAGCATTGTGTGTATGGTGGATGCTGCTTCTGCACAGTGGATGCTGCTTCCTGCCCCATTCATCAGCCTCTTTCTTTTTTCCTCCTGCCTCTGAAATCTCCATCAAAGACTCTCAAAAGAAGAAATATTTTTGAAGTACAGTTGGTTAAATACAGTGACTGAGCAACAAGTCCATCCATCTGCACAGTACTTACCCACCTGCTAAGGGTACTGCCTTTCCATCCAGCCCAGATCCTTACTGCTGCTGTGTCAGCCATACATTTCTTTTCCACTGACTCTTAAAGAGAGAATGTACCTAACAAAAAGCAGTCCTGCTGCATCAGACCACTGGTCTGGGTAGCCCACTATCCTGTCTCAAATTTTAGCCAGCAGCACATGCCTAGGGTAGAGTGAAAAACAGGACAAATGTACACAATATTCCAGTGTGGTCTCCCAGCAATTCATGACTAGGAGCTTTTTGAGCCAGAGCTGTTGTCTATGTATTCAATGTAACTTAAAAAAGGACAAAAAATATTCTGGGCACACATGGTTCACTTACATGATCCCTGCATTTGAGTGGCCTTTTGTGGACACATGGAAGAAAGTATTGATGGTGCTAAAAGACCTGTCTTGGTCACCAAAGGAAAACTATTCATACATCCATAGCTGGAGCAAAGGTGTTGGGTGCCCCTGTGCAAAATGACAGGAAGGGCTGAGTGTGAAAAACTTTGTTATGGCTGTGGCTGGCTCTGAGAGGCACTGACCTTTCCCTGCCATGGCAGGGGGATCTGGCTGGCTCCTCTCAGAGGAACAGTGTGTTCTTGCAAAGATGCTTTCTCACTGCAGCACAGCCAGTCCTGTGTGTTTTGCCATCAATAAGTAGGTGGGACAGCAGCATTGATCAGCTGCTGCCCCTGCTCAGCAGGTTCCCCAGACATTCGACTTCAGCTTCTTTGCTTAGACTGTGTTTGGTCTCAAGCAGCTGGGGACCTGTGGAGCCTTCTGGAGAGGTCCAGACTGGTTACTGGGCACTGGTGTGGGGAGATGCAGCCCCTACCCCAAAGGCTGGGGCCCCTTTACTGCAGAGCTGGCCATTGACATGCAGCAGCTCTGTTCCCCCAGTTCCAGCAGAAGGGTCTGACAAACACTAAATCCAAGAGATGGGAAGAAGGATTCCTCCAAAATGTTTGGTTTGCTTTAGTGCAGTCTGTAAGGGGCAGGCCAGAGCAATTACCAGCATGCACAAGATGCCTGCTATGTTGCTTGGAGTGTTTTTCTTTACTACGTGTCAATACAAACCTAGAGCCATTTTTCAGAGTTTGCCAATGGCTGTAATTGAAAAGGCATGAATTGCCCTCAAGAGATTCCCCACTGCTCTGCATTATTATCTGCTGGATGGCAGCTCTATAGGCCATGTATCATTTTTTTCAAATAACCAGTTAATTACTAAATAAAACAACCTAGCTTTCAAGCTGATTAGCCTAGATTAATGACCAGCAGCATGTTTCACTCTCCTCAACAATTTATCATGGAAAAGAACTATGTCTTTAATGATTTAGGTACCTGGTCTATTGAGGCTTGCTCCAATCTGTACAGCCTCCAATTTGATTTAATTGCTCTTCTTAGTTTGTGACCTGGAAAAAACCAAGTGACAGCTCCCATTAGTGAAGCCCAGCTTGCAACTTGCTAGCAGTGTTACAAAGGCTCACTGGGTGTCTTTCTCTGCTGACTTCATTAAGAAGATATATAGAGGTCAAGTGTCACTTTGGCACAGAACAAGTACCACGCCGTTTATCAGCTGAAACAGGTTGAATCAACCTGTGTATTTTATTTAAGTTTATATTCATTCTTTTCTCCTCTTACTGTTTTTAAAAGATGTTTTTAGAAGCTCCTTGTTTTGTTTAAGCTAAGATTGAATTTACAGACTGGCCTTAAAGGCATTAATTGCAGTTCATTTATTGTTACTTTGGCATGAAAACTTTGGCATTGCACTCCTCTACAGTTATTCAATAAAAGATCTTTTGTTATAAGGGCTTATTCAGGGCCCTTGAGTTTGCTTCCTAATTAATATTAGACTTCCTCGCAGTTGTGCTCTGGAGTACAAATGCTCACTTCCCAAGGATGTTGCTGCAAAGGGGTGTTGAATGTGTCTTTAAGTGCATCCTGAATTACTGACTTATTATTGGGCAAATCCCCGAAGTCTTCACTTAGCCAAAACTCCCACTTAAGACAATGGGCCCGTGGGAGTTGTCTGGTCATTAACCGAGCTCCAGCAGTTGTCTGGCACTCAGTGAACTGAGTCATGGTCACTGCCCCTGAGAGTTTACCATCCACACTAGAGACAAAGACTCAACAAGGCTGAGAAGATAATGAGGCAGCATGAGCTGGAGCTGGGCTCCCAGACCTGGCATTGCACTTTGGACTCGAGGTGTTTCTGAAGGGCAGAGGAACCACTGCTAACACCACTGGTCACTGTTGTGCTGTGAAAGGCAGATTTTGGTGTGAGCTGTTGCCAACCTGCTCTTTCGTTGTGCTTTTCAGCAGAGAGGCCAAAACAGATGAAGTCCCTTCTATGTCCTCTCTTTCTAAGGAGCTTTGTGGCCCCCTTGGACTGAGAGCTGCTGCAAGGGGTTGCTTTACACTGTCCTGCTGCAGATTTTCCAGTCTGAGGGAAAGTTACTGTCTGGCCAACCTTCTCTAAGATTTTAAATCCCTGAGGTTAAATTGCCTGGTGACAAGGTCAGAACAAGACCATCACAAACACTTGGATAACAGTCTGTGTGGTACCAGCCAGTCCCTAACTGCAGTCCTGGCTGTGCAAGTCACCCAGCAGTGATGTGGGGAAAGCTCTCCTGCCAGGAACAGACGTGGCCACTGAGTCAGTACCACTGGGTCAGGTGGCAGGAGCACATCCTGCCCTTAGCGAGGCTCACGCTGTGCTGCTGGTTACCCACGAGGGCCAAGGAGAAAAACTTACAGGGACAAGAGGCACTGATGGGCTGGTGAGGTGGAGAAGGGTTTGGAGAGATCAGGAGCTGTGGTTTGTTCCTAAGGAAGCTACAGCAAAGTGGGGAAGTGTTAAGTCTTTTCACAGGTGAATTGTTACCTTACTGGGAGGGGTAAGCAGGCTCACACGGCAGCCACAGGACCCAACTCCCTTTTTTTTCCCTATCAGGAACAAAGCAGGTCTAAGAGGGAATGCCTGTGACTTCCTGACATATTCACAGGGATTTCAGACAAACCTAAAAATTTTGTTTCTTCCTTTCCACAGACAACTGTTACTGCTAATCCTTTTTGCAAGAAATCAATGTCTCAGGGAAGTGTCGATGGGGTTGATTGGTACCAGAGTGAGCATTATTATCAGTGTCCCAACCTATGTTGAATGTGCTGTAAAGGTTCCTGCCAAGCCTGATAGAAAGCTCTAAAAGTCCAGAGACCCTTTGATCTACCCTCATTATAAGCCTTATTACTGCCCATGTGCCCTCAGTGCTGTCCTGCTTGAACACTGAATTCTCATTTTACCATTGCTGGAGAGAGGACTCCTGCCTCTACAAAATATCCCTGGCAAAGAAATGCAAAATTCATTTCATTTGACATAGTCCTTGCTACTACTCTTGACAAAAGATATGGTACAAGGTACTAAGAACAACAAGGGCAGACAAGGGTCTGTGCAGCACAAGAACTCCCTGCAGACAGCCTTGGAGCTGCTTTTGTGCCATGGATAGGTACATGCATATATCTCCCTATCCTGGGGCTGAATTACTCTAAGTATGGAATTTAATATAGTGGAGAAATTCACAGTTACTGGTTTATTTGCCAAGGTTGTAGAGGAAATATCAAACAAAAGTTTGCAAGTTTTTCACCAATCTTCACTCCTGCAGATAGACACCCACATGTTCCTGTGGTGTGATCCAGTATAGATCTGTTCCTGCAGAAAATCCTTGTGGGTGCAGGAACCCTTAAACTTCTCATTCCACAGGTTGTGCAGCAGGGCAGGGGACCTGGACAGGAGATGCTGGTGGCATTCACAGAGCACAGCAGCTCGTGGCTCTGTCTGAGCTGGGTCTGCCTTAATCCCTTTGAAACGGTCACGAAGCTCCATCCCCCTGACCCCTTCCTTCACCCAACCCCCCTGCTGCTTGAGCCATTTGATCAGAGCCTGAACCCAGCTGTGAGTGAATGTGGGCAGGTGTAAAGCCCTTTCCTAATCCCCTGGCCATGCACCTGGGTTCCTGTGGTACACTTTGAACATGTGCCTCAGATCTTCATTTCGGGACATAAGAACTGCTTCTCCTCTGAGCGAGCTGCTGCCTTATGCGTGCTTTTTGGGGTTTCCTAAAGCAGCCTAAAATCTCCTAATCCTTCCTTTCTGCCTCATATTTCCTGCTGGTTGCACTTCTGAGCCCCTGTGCTCGTTTTTGTCACAGGAGAGGGTGAGTGTGTGCTCTTGCAGCAAATGTAGCTGCCGCCAGCTGACAGGAGAGGAGTGTGACAGAGCCAGTGCTGGCCCCAGCTGCTGCTGCCTGCACCACTGGGTGTGAGGGCTGACACCAGGGATGCACCAGGGCTATGAGTCACCTCTGCTGCCTGCAAGCATCTATCAGTGCTGAGCAGTACACACCTCCCAAGGGAGAAAGAGAAGGGGAGATCTCTCCCCTCTCAAACCCTCTCCTGTTACTAATGGGGACAGGTCACAGCCATGGGGATAAGGCACGAGGCATTGATTCATTGAGCTTTTTCTTGTAATGCTGTAGATCTTCATTAATGTTCCCAGTTGTGCTTTCTGCTGTTCCCAGTGGGGCCACTTAATGACATAAAGAGCTTAACAAGGAGAAGCTGTGGTCACAGCTGAGGAGAAGGGTCTGGTTTATTGCTGCCAAGGGTTGTGCTGTTTATCACATGCAGCATCAACCTCTAAATATTTCTTACCATTGGGACTGAGAGAATCACTTTGCAGAGAAGGTTATCCAGTAAATCTGGCAGGGCAGAAACAAGAGACCAAGAAGGAAGCCTCTCTTATGACAGTACTGGTCTCTAAAACCTTTTGGCAGGTGTCTGGAGAGGGCTGTTTCCTGTTACAAACTCTGATTGTGTATTGGCCACGGAGATGAGGTCTGATGAACCATGCAGTGGGGTTTGCTGTGTTTTCTTACCTGTTCCACTATCCCTCCTTGGGGAATCCTAGAGCTCCAGGCAAGNCCCAGTGCCCTCAGCCATCCTTCACGCATCTTCCCCTCAAGGTCCTTCACCTTTCACTGCCCTCCTTTGGACACTCTCTAATAGTATCATGTCTTTCTTAGATGGTGGCACCTAAAACTGCTCCCAGCCCTCGAGATGAGGCTGCCCCAGCCCAGAGCAGAGCAGGACAATCCCCTCCCTTGCCCAGCTGGTGATGCTGTGCCTGATGTCCCCAGGACAGGGATGTCCCTCCTGGCTCACATTCAATTTTCCAATGATCAGGACCCCCAGGTCCCTTTCTGTGGCACTGCTCCCCAGCCTCTCATTCCCTAGTCTGTCTGTACATCCAGGTTATGCCATGCAGACCCTGTCACTCTCCCCTGTTGAACTCCATATGGTTGGTGATAGCCCAGCCCTCTGATCTCTGCAGGGCTCCCTGTCTTTGAGGGAGTCAACAGCTCCTCCCAGTTCTGTGTTATCTGTCAGCTTGGTCAGTATCCCTTCCAGTCCTGTGTCCAAGACATTTATGAAGATGTTGAAGAGCACATCAGCTTGTGATGCTGGGCCTGGTGCTATGGAACTGGGAAAGCCCAGAGCTCTGGGAAGGGTGGAGGAGCAAGCAGAGGGAGGAATCTGGTGTATCTGTGAGAGAAGGAGCTGCAGAGAAGGGAAAGCACCTCTCCATGATGTTCCTAGTGAAACCATCAAGTGTGAATATACTGCAGTTTATCTTTTCTACTTGTTGAAGTCATTCTGCAGTACATATTGGCAAACATACTTGAAATGTAACTGTACAAATGTGTCTTAGAAGTAGACTTCCACTTATTTATCTCAACTGCCTTAGCTCCTGCCTTCCCAGCACTTAATGCATTTGCTAAGCATTAATCTTTCCAGTGGTATTTCAGCTGGACAAGTTTATTTTGCAGCTGGAGTTTGGACAGACAGATTAGCCTCAAGTAAGTTATGATAGTTCCAGATCTAGAAGTCTTTACTTCAATGGGAGAAAGTTGTGTGAAGCCACAGCTCCACTATGCACTTCAGAGTCTTTCCTCCAGCCATCCACCCAAAGCCCCCACTAGCAGAGCTTGTGGAGCCTTTCCCATTATTCAGGATACCTTCCCTAAGATATTAGTGTGCAGGAGGGCAGGGTAGCCATGGGGTGCTGAGCACTTGTTAAACCCAGCTACAGGCCCAGTTTTCATCTTGGTGTGAATTGATGCTCAGCATTTAGTGCAGAGCAAGTGTTAATGGAAGGTCATCTAAGGCTTCCCTGCAGCATAATTGTGGGGCTATTTCAAGCTTTCTCATTTGGTTTTAATGCAGATCAGTGTCATAAATTGTCAAGAATCATGAAGTAAGAGTGTCTGTAATGCTGCTGGATCACCTGCCTTCCAAAACTGTTTCTTGCATATCAAATTTAGAAATTCATCACCTGAGACCCAAGCTCCCAAGCATTTGGAATGCTTTCCAACATGGAAAGAATTACCAGAGGCTAAAGACTGGGTCATGCCACAAGCATAAAAAGCATGCAGATGAAGCTGCTGCTGGCTCTGCACTGGATAACCCTGTGTGGGCTGATTTTCCCCAAATGACACTGTTTCTCATGCTTCTTCCCCTTAGTCACCCAGTCTCTGCTCTCAGGCTCACATCTCTCTATGCACAAACTGGGGCATTGTGCTCATCCAGTTTGGGGCATAACTAAATTCTTACTCATTTCACTCCACATAGAGCAGATCTGCCTCTGTGATTTAGAATTAAAGGATCTTTGGCTACATTGGCTTTAATATCCTCTGCAGGATCAAGCTCCCCTTTCAATGAGTCCCACTTTCCTCCACCAGTTCATGGTCTCTAATAGCTTTCTTTGCTTTCTCACCTTTCTTTTGACCACAATTTAAAGGCACTTCATTTAAATTCAAGAACTTTTTAAAATGAGAAATTGCTGATTATTAATTTGATGAAAACTGGAACTCTGGCCTATGCTTTTCATCCTAGTTTTCAGGTGTGACATCAGATAACTTTTGTTCCTTGGGATTTGCTGTGAGTTTAACAGCACCAGAAAAGCTCTCCCTGCAGAGGTGGACTGGTGATTGATGTTGTTGCCAGGTGCGTGTGTTGCAGCACTTCACACCATCCCTCTGCTGCATCCCTTCTGTGCTGGGCATCCTCTGCTTGCTCTCCTTCCACTCAAGTTGCTGTGCTCTTGTTGCTTAAATAAATTTTATTGCAAGGAACAAAAGTAAGTTGAAGGGGAATTGTTTTTAAAATCAAAACTAACCCCTAGACTTGGTGGTGTGCCTGAAACAGGGATTCCCTTTGCTGGGGAAACCATAAGTTCTGTGGGTTGGTGTTGCTATAGAGATGGTGTGTGCTGTCTCTCTGTTAATATTGCCCTTTGGAAGGGCCCTGAATAGGCGCTGAGGTAGGTAAATTTATGCGGTGACACCGAGCGGGTGATTTTATTCTGACAAATTCCTGCGACGTTTGTTTCCAGGCTTGTCTGAGGGCTGGGACGCAGTGTTGGGCTTTTTGTCCCACGTGCTGCCCTCACGGGGACGGAGTTAATGGAAGCCTTGTTCAGAGCCGCTGGGGCAGAAATTTTTTTGCTGAGAGAGACAAAAGCTGAACGGGCCACCTCAGAGGCTGCTTTGGGAAGGCCGTCTCTTGTGGGCTCTCAAAGGAAACAGGAGATAACGCTTGGCCCAGGAGTCTCATGGAGTATTTTCAAGCACCCTCCTCTCCGCCCTGCTGCCTTGTGCTTGCACATCTGCCTCCTGCAGCATCTTTTCTAGGGTGGCAGGGAGGGGGCTTCTCCAGAAAACACTAATTGGAGTTGTTTTTTCACAGCCTGGCAAGAGAACAATTGCCAGCGTTGTGAGACATGGCCCGGAGATGCTGTTTGGAGTGGGATGGCTGTGATGGGGCCAGCGGCAGAAAGCAGCCACAGGAAAGGGCAGAACATGGCTGTACCTGACTGTGGACCTGTGCAGGTGGTCCCAGCACAACAGGGCTGTTTGGGTCCCCATTTCTGCTCAGTTGTGATTGCAGCAGCCAATGCAACAGCGAATTGGGCTGGGACTGAAAAAGCACCATCCAGGCTGCCAGCACCAAAGCTGTGTGTCAGCAGCTCTCTGTGGTTTGGCCTGAGGAGCTGGCTATTTGAGTGTTTTCTGGGTACTCACCTGGTCTCAGGAGGGCTGCAGCTCCTGGAGTCACTTGGTTATGGCAGACCATCAGCTGCACTTTGTGGAGATAATTTCACAGGCCCAAGAAACCTTGCACACCATGGAAGCTCTGAGGTGCACACTGAAGGGATCACATCACACAGAGACAGGATCTCCACCGAGATCCTTCGAACCAGAACAAGATCAAGACCCAGCTTCAGCATCACACCACCCTGGGGCTGGGGCACAGTAATAGCAAGGGGCATGAGGGCATCTGAATAATCCTCAAGGTTAGTGGCAGGTTGTTCTCGTTCGTGGCTGGTTGTTCTCCAAGACAGGACTGGGTAAAGCACTTAAATCTGAAGTCAGGCTGGTACTGCTCTGTGGCTCCTGCTCTGCTCTCTGGGGATAGCAACATTTCAGAGAAAAGGAAATGCATTCAGCATAAATTTATCAAAGAGCACAGGATCTTTAGAACTAAGCAATGCTTTATCATTAAAATATGGCCTTTCGATTCTACCAATTTATAAGGAGGGAAATAATTTCTAATGAATAAATTATTGAATTTAGTCTGCTTCTGCTATTTAGGTGTCATAGTTTTTCAGATATACTTTGTAAGTTTTTGGCATTATTTGATGGCCTGCCTGGAAGGGACAGTGTTTTGTGGTGAGTGGAATGTGAAATAACTGTTTTTTCCAAGTTTTCCTCTTTAGCCATACAGTTGATCATATCACTACTCCTCTTACTGGAACTGAGTGGCTCTTGTAGTACAAATAACCAGATCAAACCAACTGGATGTTGGCATTTTTAATGCAACATATTTGAGTATTACATCAGTTGCAGATGATTGATGCAGAGATTATTAATCAAAGGCAGCCCGTGGGCTCTGATCAATAGAAGACTCCAGGCTGCTTGGGGTTTTTTTTTGCGGGGTGTAGGGGGGTGGTGGTTTGTTTTCTGAGAATAATTTTGGTTTTGCTCCATCCTTTTCTCCCATGTAAAGCTGCCATTTCAGAGCTGCTTTTTTACAGAGAGGTACTAGTTCTTCAGAAGGATGGGCACAAAACTAGCTGCATTCACATGGAAAATCAGGGTTAACTCCATAGGACAGTGAGGATGCTTAGATGTTGGCTGGAGTTTACAAGATGCTTTTAGGCATGCCAGGAAGAAGAGTGCTATGAGGCACAGAGCAGAGCTCTCATCAGGATGTCTGCTGTGTGGAGCAGGCAAGACCCTTCCTATTGTTGATGTAAACTTCATAGGAGCAAGCTGGAAAACAGTGAAGGGGAATGCCTGCCTATGTATTTGCAGTGGGTGCTGATGCAGAGCAGGGAACAAAGCCATCTCAAGTGTCAGCTAATCTGTGCCTTGGCCTGCAGGTCCCCTGGGCTTTGGCAAACACTTGTGGCTCTGCTGTGCTGTGTATTCACGAGAGCGGGGCTGCCGAGCTCGCGGGGGCTCTCACGTGCAGAGGCTTTTGCAGGAGGGAGACCCTAATCCCAGGAATTTCTCGGGGTTACCCAGGGCTCTCCCCATGCTCTTTGTCTGCCTGAGTGGCCGAGCAGGGCTTCTGCTACCTTGAGCAGAGAGTTGAGAGGACTGCAGTTTGCTTGCTGCTTTTGTTTCAATGAAGAGGTGCTTTCTCTCCAAACACACATGGATACCTGCCCCCCTAGGACTGACTGCAGTGCCCTGTTTCTGCTTGCTCAGTGTAGGATGCCTTTGTCATGCAAACTGAGAAGGGCTACAGCTCCAGCCCCGTGCTCCCAATAGCACACAGCAGCATTTTCAGCTCCTGTAAACAATCCTCGAAGCCACACAGCACTCTTATGAAGAAAGTCAGGCTGGATGGCTTGGGGATACTGTGCTTTAGGGATGATACACACCATTCTACAGCCTCAAAGGTTTAAAAAAAGGAAAAAAAAGGCTTCTAATATAACACTGCCATTTAAGAGAAATCAGAATTGAAAAGCAGCTGTCAAACTTTAATTTCCTGGCTAATGAATGACCATGAATCCATTCTTTAATGATTCTTGACCCTAGAAACAAAATGTATTAGCACTCTCAGATTTTGCACAGTAGTGCTAAATGGGGCATGTAATGTACTAATTTAGTGCCTCTTTAGCATAATCACAACCTACATGCACAGCTACATTTCCTTGGCAGGCAGCTTTCACAAGACCTGCAAAGAACTTACGTAGGATGTTTCACCCTATTATTCATTTCACTGATGCCTGAGAATCAATATATGTGATTTTTTCCCCTGTCCTGTCTTTTTCCATAAAAAAGCATAAAATCATCCATTGATCTTTATGGGGTGATTAAAATGCCAAGAAATCTGCTTTTCTCTACCTGCAATGAGCCAAGATACCTGGTTTTACTGTGTTTAACTTGTGAATCTAAAAGGCCAGAAAAATGCTGAGTTTGAATATAAACCCTACTTTCCTGAAGAAATAGAGGGTTAAACTGGATAATGACCAAAGGCTATTTTTTAAAAATAAAACGATAACTAAAGTTGATTTTAAAAAATCAAAAAGTAAAATTTTCAAGTTTATCATCTTTAAAATATATTTTTAACAATGGCTTAGCCTGGCTGTCTATTCAGAAAGCAAGCAGTCTGAGAAGTGAAAACATTCATCTTGATGGGACTACCAGCTTCCTTTTTTGGCTTCCCTTTGGTCACTGCTTGGTTTATGGCCACTCTCACATTAAATATATATTGCCTTGTGCTTAAGTAGAACCTGTGTTTCAGTTTTTGCCATTGCCTGTTGTCCTTTCTCTGGGCATTACTGAGAAGAGCCAGGCCCTGGTGCCTTTACACCCTCCCTGCAGATATTTATACACATTGATAAATCTCTTTTTCAGGCTGAACAGTTCCAAACTCCCTCAGAAGGCAAAAGTTCAAATGAACCAGACAGCACTCTTGGCCATGAAAGAGGAACTTGGGTGCTTCTTTGCACCCCTGTTCTAGCCAGGGTTTTGCTCTCCTCTGTCTTCTCCTCTCTGTAAAGTATTGCAATGGATGAGCCCTTTGGAGGGAACATTTCCAATGCACTTTCAGGGGATGTGGATCCAGATGGAATGACAAACATCCTTAAGATGTTATTGTAACACCACAACAGGATCCTTGTTACAGTTTGCCTGATCCTACCTGGTTTATACAGATGCATGGCGGTGTCCACGAAGGCTTTGTTACAAAATCAGACCCATCTTCAAATGCAGTTAAGCCACTTGCTATTCATTATATTAACATTTACTTCATCTAAATAATATTGAGTGCACTGCAAGGAGTTCTGCATATGTGTGGTCTGCAGCAGGCAGAGCACTGTGTGTGCTGTGCTCCCACATGGGTTTTGTCATGAAATCAATCCTTCCTGAAGCTCGTTATCCCTCTGCGTGCAGGAGCCCTGCCAGCTCTGGCCTGGCAGTCCCTGCCTGCAGTGGATCAATACAGAGCTGTGGAGGCAGCTGAGGGAGACAATGCACAAACAAACACCCCTGGCACTGGAAACAGACTGTCTGTGCTTACACAAGGTGGGAAGCTCCACACCTCTTTCCCTCCTTGAGCATCTCGGGGCTGCTGGAGGTGTTCAGTCAATTAGCATGCCCAATACCTGTCTGAATGTTTTTATTTCCATATGTAGGCTGCACTTTAGAGAGAAAAACCTGGATCTGTGCCACACTCTTTCCAGAAATTCAGGAAAAGGAAATGGGATTGTTAAATAAAATAGACAGGGCTGTGCTGGGAGTTCCTAAGGGCAGGCTGCACAGGCTGGCAGTGCTCGCCTCTGCTGCGAGCACAGCTGCCCACGTGGAGAGGCTCTGTCTGTGGGAGCACCATGCAGGGCTGGGGGCCAGTGTGGCAGCTGGCATGGCAAGTGCCAGTCTGCTCTGAGTCAGGATTGTGAGTGCCCAGAGGCCAGATTGCTCTATTACCTCGCATTTCTGCTCTGTGGCTGACTGCCCGAGTGATGGCGCAGAATTTAAGACTGCCTGTGTGAAAAACTTTCCTTTGGTGAAAAACAGAGTCCTGCTGCCCTCTCAGAGAAAACTCTGACTTCTAGGGAGGGTCATCTGTGCTGAAGGCACAGCACTGCCCAGTATTTAATTGATACTCATTCTCAGGGCTGTGTGAGTTGCCCCAGCTGTGGCTGTCGCTCCTTAGCCTGTAATTCCCACAGATATTCACAATGAGGCCTTTGGAGGCAGGTGTGCTTGTGGCAGTTGAAGGAGGCAGTGCAATTTTTTAGGAGAGATTTCCTGTATGTCATTACTACCATTCCCAAACAGCAGAAATACAGCATGTAATTGCTACATCTGAAACTCCTGAGCTGCTACATAAGCAAGGAGTTAACAGGAACCATAGGCTGCAATTGCTGCAGCTGTTTTCAATAACACATATGGAGAAATTGCATCTTTCCACAGATAATTCACAAAGAGTAAAATTTCCACTGAGTTGACCAGATAGCAGTTTTTCTTTCATCTCCAGTAACAATTAATGCTAAGATTTAGTTACACAAAAATGTACAGACCATAAGAAAGGGGGTTTTGTTTACGATAGGTGTTAAAAAAATTAGTATTAAAACAATAATTAACTAATGCTGCCTTATGATATGCACACAAATTACAGCTGGCCATTGCTGTGGACATGGAACCCAGCCACTTCTTGCTGATGTCTATTCTGCTCTGAACAGCATCAAATCTGTCTGTTCCAGTTAAGACCCTGTTTTCATATATTAATTTTTAAGGTGATGGCTGTATCATCATATCATCTGCAAGCCTTGAAATGTGTCTGAGCCTGAGGACTCTGCAGGACACAGAGATGCCTGTTCAGCAGGGCTGGGCTTCTATGGGTGGGTGAGTGGGGAATGTAAGCACGCTGCTGTATCTGGGAGGGAGGTGGGAGACTGCAGCCTGGCCTCATGGAGCCCAAAACCTTGTGCTTGAGTGATGCCCAGAGGGCTCTGCTGCTGCTGCTTGGAAGCTGGTGGGAGGCATGCTGCCCCTCGAGAGGATGGGGGAAATTGTGCTACAGGCTGGATTGTCAGATGTGTCTTTTGGGGCCACAGCCTGCAGAGCCCATACTGGGGGTCTCGGAGCCAAGCCTGTAAGAAAATCACAAGTCACTGTGTCACTCCTAGCAGCACTTACAGCCCTGCAAGTACTTGGTGTGATCCTGTGCCCAAACCAGAGAAATACTCAGAGCAGTTGGTGCTGGAGCACCCTGGTGAGTCGTGTTGAGAAAAGCGATGTTGGAATTGGCAGCTTTTCCCTGAGCTGGGCAGCAGGGGCTGAACCCTGCTCTCAGCAGAGATGCCGTGGTGCCACTGCACGTATTGAGCCATCAGCCCTCACAAAGCTACACTCATATTTTTAAAAGAAGAGTGTCCCATTGCACTATTTAGCTGGGAAACCTGCGTGTGATTTCCACGGACTGTTCCAGACTCATCTCTAACTATTCAGGAAGGCATCCTGGGGTGCACTGAGACGCAGCCAGAAGGTGAAAGAGCTGAGTGAGCTGCAGCCGTTCTTGCCCCGTGTGGGTGCAAGCCCACCGAGCCCTGCCTGCAGTGAGCCCGGGCTGTTCCCCGGGCGCTGCCGGGCTCAGCCCTGTCCCAGCGCCCAGAGCAGCCCAGAGCAGCCCAGAGCAGCGGGGCCGTGCGCCCGTCGCGGGTGGCACGTCCCACTCGCGCTGCTCCTATGCCTTCTTGTGACAACAGAGGGCACCAGCGGCCCTTGCTAGGGCGGGCTCTGCCCTGCCCGCCACACGCGGGGCCGCTCCCGCCGCCGGCGGACCCGGCGAGGAGGGAGCGGCGAGGGGGGACCCGGCGAGGAGGGAGCGGCGAGGAGGGAGCCGGCGAGGAGGGAGCGGCGAGGAGGGAGCCGGCGAGGAGGGAGCGGCGAGGAGGGAGCCGGCGAGGAGGGAGCCGGCGAGGAGGGAGCCGGCGAGGAGGGAGCCTGCGAGCCGAACGCAGCCCGCTCCCCCCGTTCGGGGCACGGCTGCTCGCCCGCGGGCCCGGCGGAGCTGCTGGGGACAGGGGGCTGCGGGGAGGGCTTACACCCTGAGGGCACCGTCAGCCTTTGGGAATCCTCTCTCTGCGCCTCCTGCCTGGCACGGCCCGACCCTGTCATCTGCCCCCCGACCGGAGTCACTGAAATGTGGGATTTGAGGTTAATCTGCAGTGAAATGGCGCGGTCAGAGGCTGGGCCCGAGGCTCCCCGCGCTGCAGCGGAGCTCGGCCTCGCTGGCAGCGAGCTGTGCCTCCGGCGAAGCCCGCAGGGCCCGCCCCGGGCCAGCGCCGAGCTGCTGCGCTCCGGCGCTGCTGCCAGCACGGCGAGGAGCCGGCAGCTCCTGCGGCACGAACTGCCCGGCAAGCCTGGGCTGCGGGGGCTGCGTGCACCGCAGAGCTGCTGCTTTTGGCGTGACCCCTGTACATGGGGGCAGTGGAGGCACAGCCCTGCTCCCTGCGGTAGGAAAGGGGCTGCTCACAGTCTGCTCGGCCCCTGACGTGCAGATAGATCCCCTCTCCTTGCACTCACCCGCTGTGTTTGTCGCTGCCGCGGGTGTGTCCAGCTACAGGATGCCCACGGAGGGATGCCGAGAAGTTGAAACACTTGTTACTTTCCTGAGGCACAGCTATCGAAGCTGGTAAGCAGCAGTCACTTTTTTGTGATAACCTGCTGCTTTTGATCAATGCACACGACAAAATAATCAGGGAGTAGAGCAACAAAATACAAGCACAAGTCCTTCTGTTGAACAGCCCCTTTAGCAGAACATCCTGATTTACTGCTGCTGGGATCACAGAAAGGGGCAGTGACTTTATTCCTGCTTTCTTCCGTGCAGCACTGTGACGGAGTTCACACTGTGACAGAGTTCACCTCTGCTCTGGTTTGTGGGACACTTTCTTTATTTCATCTTAATTTACATGAGGAAGATGAAAGGAGAAAAAACAACGATAGAGGGGAAAGGGCTTCAAGCAAAGAAACAACCTATCACACAGTATGAAAATGCCCCCCAACCCGGTGACATTAGCTACCTACAAAATTAAGAGCTCTTATGCATGTGAACCATCATCTAGAGTTTGTACCAGGGCCTCATCCTCTTCAGTCCTGCAAATTTGATATATCTTGCCTATTGCAGCAGGACTATTTCCACACCAGAAGATTTACTCACACAAGCACAGGACATTGGATGCTCTGTTTATCCACAGCCTAGAAACATGAAGGTCCAAAGTTTCATCCACTGCCAGGGGCATGTGAGAGCTTTGAGCACATGCTACAGAGATAAGTAGAGACATATGCTTTATGCCAGGCCAAGATGTTTTTATAAAGAGTTTCTGGCCTTGTCTGGTAAAATATTTTATAACTTTTCTGCCAGCAGCCAAAAGGCAGTCAAATATTTAAAAGCAGTAATAAAAGTTCCTGTGTGAGTCAGAGTCCTACAGAAATCCTGCTAGTGAATTTCCCCATGGTAGTCTGCAGGACTAGCAAGAAAAAAATCCCACAGAACTCTGCTGGTATCAAGTATTTTTTTAACAAGTCCTTGGAAGTGGCATGAAATGTCCCTGCAAAGGCCATGAAACCAGATCCCAGGCTATGTGAAGCCTAAAAAGCAATTTTGGTTCTTTTTTTCTTCAATTTTTATAGCCCCAAATCTGATTTTACTCCTAGGGAATCACAGAGAGGCCAGCTTCAGTGTGACCTTTAAGTGGCATCTCACTTGTGTGTAGAAGGATATGCAGGGGTGTGTATTCCTTTAAGCTGGAGTCCAGCATTCTCGGATGTCCGTGCCACAGATGGAGCAGAAAATGCTGCCCTGCCACGAGCGTGGCCTGGGCTCAACCCTCTGCTCTCCCTTCCTGCCGAGCTCTGCTCTTGTAGCACTAATGAAGTACCTCTTCTTGCCCTTTCAAAGTCCTCAGGTGATCTCGTTCTGCTTGGAAACTGCAGGGAGACCCTGGGCTTTTTTGGAAATGAATCTCATTAAGATCCAAGGCCACAAAAGCTTCTCTGATAATTCTTCCTGCTGCTCAAGCCCTGTCAGTAAACAGCACGCTCTGGTTTGGCTCTGCTGCAGGCAGCAGTGCTGGGGTGGGGGGCCAGGCAGGCACAGGTATGGCACAGCACCTGACTCTGCCCCCAGGTTCATGGGCTGGCAGGTGCAGGATGCACATTCTTGATCTCCTGCTTGGCAGATGATGCTAACAGAGAGGGGAGAGGGGAGTGATGCTGCTGGCACCTGCCTGGCAGGATGTGTGCAAGAGCTAGTTGGTTACTGGTTTTATTTCACAAGCTGCTTGTGAAATAAAGTTCAGGTGTGGTTGGATGCAGTTCAGGTGTGGTTGGATGCTCTTCCCTGGATCATCTGGGAGTTGATCTGGGAGCCCTGCTTGGCCTGAATCCCCTTGGACCCTGCCACTTTTTTTTTTTTTTTATCTCTTCCAGCCAAAAATCTCCTGAGAGCTAACTGTTTCTTTAGTTATTCCTGTGCTTTCGACACTAAAATGGAAGAAGAATATAATTTCCCCACAACAGAACACCAGGAAATGTTTTACTTCAGCTTGGTGGAAAAAAGTGAAGAATTGCTGGAAGGGGTAAGTCTTTCTCAGAGCTACTTTGCAGATCCCCCACAGACACATTATGCCAGGTGTGACAGCACGAGGGACCTGAGCAGAAAGGCACTGAGCTAAGCAGGATCAGGCTCACACAGACAGGAGATGTCACCATGCCTGCCAGGCTGCTCAGTCTGTCAGCACAGATCCTACCCTGGATGTCCAATTCCCTGTCCTGTGCTCTGACCATGGCCCCCTCCTTCTCTTGTACAGGAAAGCCTTGTACAACCTGCCTGGGCCCCTTCCCCACTTCCACAGCCGTTGGGTCTGAACGTGTGGTCTTCAAAACAACTGCATGCAGGATGAAGGCAGATGCTCTCTGATTGTGTGTGAGGGCAGCACTTGTCCCTGGGGATGGAACTTGGGTTTTCTGAGCCTGCAGGGAGGGCCTGTGAGCCACAGCATGGGTGGTACAGCCGAGATGCTCTCCAAAGGAGCTGGGGAAAAGCTGGGAGTTTATCACCCAGGGCTTCTCTCTTTCCTCCTGGCCAGAGAGCCCAGCTCCACAGCCTGCCTGGTGAGCAGCCATCCTCCCAAGGGGTCCAACCTCCAAAAATGTGCCCATGACATGCTGCTTTGAGCCCATGGCAGAGAGAAGAGACAGTGAAGAAGTGTCTGGTTACCCACCTCAACTACCTCCTTCCCTTCCTCCCAGGCGAGGGAGGTCTGCTCTCTCCCTCCAGGAGAGATTCTTCCAGGGAGAGTTTGGCAGTGCAGATTTATGACAAGCCTGTTACAACTCATTGCAGGTTTGGGTAACACTCAGGGAAAATTCTGTCACCCACTGCATGCTTCTCTCCTTGGAAAGCCCAGGGTTTTCTGTGCTCAGCTCAGTGCCACAATTCAGTGCTGCCAGTGGCTGGGGGAGCAGCTGGGTGTCCAGAGCCAGCCCTGCCTGGCAGCGTGGGGATGTCTGCACACAGCCTGGCTCAGGGTCACTCCCCCAAGGATGCTGCCGTGCCCCAGGGGACCACAGCCCTGTAGGGTCAGGTGGGATTGCTGGTCATGGGTGTCATAGTCAGCAGAGCAGAATACGAAAGCACAGCCCTCCACCCTCAGATGATCGTAGGATCTATTGAGCAATTCAGGGTGTTTATCTCAGTGATAGTGTAGCCCTGGGCTGTCTCTGAGGTCCTGGCTGCTGCAATGGCTGGCTGTTGCATCAGAACCAACAGTCAGAGCAATGGGGTCATGCTTCCCAGAGGAGGCAAGTGCTGAGCCAAGCTGCAAAGATTACATTTGTCTGTTTGCATTTGCATTTTCAGCTGCAGGACAAATGCCACGGTCCTGGGGTGGGCAGAGGGGATTTAGGTTAAACAGGACTTCCAGATCAGCTCCAAGTCTGCCATCTTCTGCTTAAAATCTTGCAATGTGATGGCACTGATGGCCTCTGCAGTTGCTTCTGGATTCACATGTATTTCTCCTGGTGTAATCATTAAAGCATACCCTTGCAGGGGCAGCATGAGGGAAAGCTGGGAGTTTAGGCAAGGAAAATAACTGTTTGCTTTGTCAGATGCCTCGGGGGAGAAGCTGAAGTGATCACAAACAGTGGAGGAACTTGGAAGTGTGCAGCACTGAGAAGACAGCAGGCATCCCACATGCCAGATCTCATTCTGTTATCCTCAACATCCAGCCTGAGAGCACCAGCAGGAGCAGTTGGTGGCATGGATGGCTGCACAATTGTGTTGGTCACCTCTTGCTGACAGGATGTACAGATGCTGGTGTTTCTTGCGTGGTGGGCAGTGGGTGTTCCACAGCAGCCTGCAGGGTCGTGGTGTTTCGTGGGGAACAGGAAAATCTAGCTTTATCTTCAGGGAGAAAACTGCTGAATTCAGGTTTCAAAGCCTTTGGTTCAGTGGAATTACTGGTTCAGATCCTGAGAGGTTCAAACAAGGTCTTTCTTCCTCTGAGACAAATGGAGTGTCATGCAGTAAATCGCCAATGATTCTTTTTGTTAAATGCTGTGTTACTTTGAAAACAGCATCATGACATATTTCAGCTTTCTGCAAAATAAATAACTGCATCATTTATCAAAAAGGTTTGCTTTCAGAAAGGGTGCCACTCTTTTAAGGCATCAGAGACTCCTGGGAATGAAGAAGATAAGAGGAACACAAGATGCCCCTTCTTTTCTTACTCTTATTTTATTTGACATTTCACTTTTTTTTGCGCTTATTTGAAAAATCCCTGATGAGGAGTGATCCTTGGCCATGGCGTGTCCCAGCAGACCTGGTGGAGTGTGACAGTGGGGGCCATGTACTGCCTGACTGGCTCCTGAGGGGATGGGGAGCAACAGGCACCTTTGCTTGCCTGCAGCGCCCTTGCTGCCTGCAGCTCCCTTGCTGCCTGCAGCGCCCTTGCTGCCTGCGATTACCCTCACTCAGGAGGAGGTCTGAGACTGCTCTGCTCCCCACAGCAGCAAACAGCACCCTTCAAACCCATGCCCAGGTCTCTTGCAGTGGAAGATACAGCTCCTGGGACACCGGCAAAATCAGGACTGACGGGCAGTGAACAACCAGCATATTCCTGCCCCCTCTGCTGAGATGACACATCCAGACCTTGGATACCTGCTGGAGCGTGAGGTTCTGTGCTCCTTCCTCACAGACCATCACTGCAGAGCAGCATGCTCAGCTCAGCTCTGTGTAGGGGCTGTGCAACACAGGTGTGCTGCTCCAAAGAGGCACCTGTCAAACGCAAACCCTGTCACAGGTGAATTCCTCCTCAAAACTTCCACAGGGAAAGCTATGTGCAAAAAAACCAGCAAGGCAGAGAAACACTTTTGAAACTTTGTATTTCTCTTCTTTTAAAGCGATCTCCAGTTTTCAACTATTTCCACACACTCATTCTTTGTCTAGGGCAGGATATAACACACCGGATGAAATGTCCAAAAGCAGCCCCTGTATTCAGCATGCTCAACAGTAATTTGTTTTATAGCATGAGCAACAGTTTTGTGCTTGACACAGCAAACATTAAGAGTGTCCAGCCAGCACCTCACTAACTTTTTAAAAACAGAAGTATTGCAAGCAGCTTTTTATGCTGTCTATGGGATGCCCTCAGTGCTTTCCAAATGCCTGGGAATCCAAAGTACCAGGCAGGAATTGGCATCCTCTGTTTACACGTGGGAAAACAGAACTAAAAGAGTTTATGTCTCCTGTTTCCAAACACAGTCACTAGCTTTGGGTCTCTGTCTTCTTGGTGCCAAACTGTGAGAGCTTTTAATTTCTGGCATGTGTGCAGAACAAAGAGCAACTGTTCGCTGGTTTAACTGGTTTGACTTGTACACAGCCCCACTGAAAAGGTACCTTAGTGTGAAGTCTGTGTAGTGCACTGAAGAAGCAGATGTTCCCTCCATCCCCGTTGCATCCATCAGGTCTGGATTTTACAAGTGCCCCAGTCGAGGCCAACAGTGTTTGCAGTGTCCAGTGCTGCTGAGAGCTAGGCCAGGTGTTAGATCAAATGTCTGGAGCTGAGTGTGTAACATTTTTTCAGATGTGCTTCTCAGTGATTTTTTTCCAGACAGATGCGGGAAGTCTGTGGTAGAGCTGGGAACAGAGCCTGTTCCTGTGCTGTGAGAGGCTGTGCCCCTGACAAGACACAGGCACGGCCCTGCAAAGTAAATGTTGTGTTTTCATGGCTGCAGTTGAATGGCACACGGCCGTTGCACCAGGGGAATTTTTTCCCCCAGTCTCCAGATTCACAGGCATTCTCTATGTGGCTAAAGCCTCAGAAAACTCTGAAATTCGACAGAAGTAGTTTGGTGCTTAATTTTGGGTCAGTTGTACCATCTGTGAGTGCATCTTTGCACTCGTGTGCCTGTGTGCAGCTCAGTTACAGGACAACTTTAATGGAGGATAACCAGGCAGGAAGGCTCAGGGAGCTGGTGAGATACAGGGGAAAAGGACATCATGGGGCTGGGCTGAATACAGCTCAGCTTGCACAGAAAGTGTTTTACCCCAGGAGATGTCTGTTGACTCCAACAGCATGTAGCTAAAGCTTTTTCCTGAGCTGGACATTGGACTTATGGATGGGCTTATGGATGGATGACAGAAGCTGTGGCTCTGCTTGCTTAGTTGAATTGTCTGGAAGAATCACACATTTCTTTCCTTTTTAATCATTAGTTGAACTTATCTGTGGCAGGAGAGCCTGTGATACCCTGTGTCTGAGCATGGTGTCCTCTGCTGGCCCTGCCAAGCCTGGCATCCACAGTTGGGCCACATTTGTAAGGGGCAGTGAGCCTGTGAGGTCTCAGTGCAGCTCCCTGCTGCTCTGTCTCCTCAGTGTTTGGAAAAGCACCACTCCACAGCACTTTCTGCCCACCTGTTTCCATGGGTTCACCAGGAGTGCCTTTTCCATAGGACATTCCAGCAGGTATGTCTGTACACGTAATAAATTGTGAGGTTCTGGGTGTCTGCTCTGCTCCCTTGTGCTGGGATGGGGTGAGGGATACCCAGCATTTGACAGCAGGATGTTCCCCTGTCTTCAAGCAGTGAGATGATGGCTTGGGCAGGTGAGCTTTCTAAAAAGACCAGTTGAAACCATATCCCCCAACCACCCCTCTGCCAATACAGGTCAGGAATGGTGGCTTTTCTTGAGTAAAATTTCAGTCAGGCTCATTTTTCTTTCTATTTCTGTTTTAGCAAATGCTAAATATTGAGTTGTGACTAAGCAAAAAGTAATAAGAGGAATTTCTGAAAGTGAATGACGAAAAGCAGGATTTATGCTTTTAACTTAGATGGGAAACTGGAAGTTTTTCAGCAAAGCTGCTTCCATGAAAAAAGCTCATTGAAGAGCATTCTGGCTGCAAGCATTTCAGCCATCTGCCATAAGAAGAAGGTAGAAACCCCTCAGACCCTTCCCACTGTGAAAATTCAGGATTTTCTACAGTAAAAGGATGAATCTTTCAACTGTGGTTGAAGTCTTCTTTTTTTTTTTTTTTTTTTTTTTTAATTGTGTGAAGAATTTTAAACAGTGCTGCATGAAGGCCAGTACTTTAACTGCTCAATACAGGAAAAGCTTCATTGAAACCATGGGGTTTTANTTACTGTGTTTGAAGTTTTTTTTTTTTTTTTTTTTTTTTTTTTTTAATGGATATCATCATCACTAAAACATGTAAAAGAAAGGAGTTTGGGGAAAACTGGCTGATACAGGGCAGGGAACAATCGTGGGCTGGCAAGAACCTGGAATCAGTGACCTAATCAGCCATTTCCCTCTCTAATTGCTACAATTCTACAGCTTAAAGAATTACACAACGTGTATTTTAGTTGGAACAAGATACTATTATTGAGTAAAGTGCATAATAATTGTGTTTCAGAAGGTGAAATAAACGTCTATCACCAGGCACTTCAATCCATCATTGTACTTTGCTAAATTACCGAAATTGCACTACATTCAGGACTAAAATTACTTGTAATAAAGTGATTGCTGAACTGACACTCACAAAAAGATGTCTAGTACCCACATTTGTTTTCCTAATTGGCAATTTCAGGCTTCGATCTAGGGAGGGAGGAGCACCCAGAGCCCTCCCTGCAGTTTGCAGCGATGGAGGCCACGTGGCTCCTTGCAGAGGCAGAGTCTGTTAGAATGGAAGGCTCCTGCCTGCATGAAGTACCTCTGTTAGGTCACTGTATAGATCCATTTTGCCTGCATTTACAAAAACATTAGGCTTTGATACGAGCCTTTCTCGTTGTGATATACCATTTGTTTATGTTGCTCTGCAATTTCTTTCCTATTCATTAATTAATGCCACATTTTGCAGGCTGGGAAAAGTGACTTGACCAAGAATACACAGCATAGAGACCCATCCCTTGTCCTGGATCTCTGATGGTACTTTGGGAGATGCCCATGACTTCTGTTGTTTCTTTTTTCCTGCAGTCTCTCCACCTTGCAGGATTCTAGTTGGTAAAATAAAAAACTTTTCGTTTCAGAAGTCAAAACTCTTTGTTTCAGCTCCTGGGTGTGACATTTAGATCAGGCTCACCTAGGAGAACATTACTTTTTTTGTTTTAGATAGTAGTCCCAAGATTTTAATAAACTGTAATTAACTGATGCTGAGCTAAATTCAGTTGGTCTTTTAGACTTTAACTTATGTATGTGGTTACATGGGACAATATATAGAATTCTTTTACTCAGGCTGAGCAACATCCTTTTGCAAAGGTCTATAACTACTTTTTCATGAGACTGAGTGAACAGCTGAGGAAATCTTGCTTTCTGAAGCACAGAACCCTCTTTTCTTTCTCAGGGGTTTTCCCAGCCTGTCTCAGAATGGATCTTTAAGAAATTTAATAGTAGCATGTTAGCATTTTTCTTTGGAAGAGAAACACATACCTCATCCAGAAGACACTGAATTTAAATCCCTGCTGGATGTTTCCATGGCCTCAGCCAAAGGGATGAAACCCTGCTTCATGGCAGGTGACATAATCTATAGGGTTTACTGACTCTCTTAATGAAATATCAAATGCTCTCATAGATATTTTTCAGCTTTTTCTTTACATGAAAGGAGATGTGAATGTCTCCTCCATCAGCAGTCACTATATAACAAACATACTGAAAGGTCTATTAAAAAAGTTTCAATAAGCTAAGCAAATACGAGGAATTCTGATGGGAAGGAATTAAAGCAGTCCCTTTTTTTCTTCCAAAATAAATATGCAAGTTAATCTGAAAAAGTGAAGAGTGCCAAATATTCATCCTATGTGCTAAAGTGACTCATGGCAAAGGTAGACAGTTTTATAGTGCAATTTCTTTACTTGTGTTGGAAATGGATAGCTTCCAAGTGGCACTTACGAAACAATTAGCTGTTCAAGGATAATCAGATTTGTATGAAAATGTAAAGATAAGCGATTTAGCCATGATCTCAGCTGGAAAGTGACTGAGGGTGGTGGGCAATACTGCACAGTAAAACTCTCCTTTCGTTCACTAAATGGCACTTTTGCTGAAATGTGCTGGATTCAAGCAAGTAAGGGCTCCCTTGACTTTCACTGCTAGGATGACACACGACTGATTGGCATCATGAGAGATCTTTGCTGATGGCTGAACTGCTTTGCATATAAATGAGACCTAACCTGAGCAGCTGCTCATCTGGTGGGTGTGAAGGATTTACAGTCCACATCAGGTCCCTGCTCACCACCAGTCTCTGAGGGAACTCCACTCCAGACTGATGGAAAACACTTACTGTTTCATACTTGCATCCCTGGAGATTGGGCAAGTGCAGAGGCTGGCAGTTCAAATGGCCAAAAAGCATCTTGAAGCCTTTTTATATTTTCAGGTGAACATGCTCATTTTTCAGTCTTGCCCTGTCCCTTCAAATTATCATGCATATGGTGGGAGAGCAAGGTGGAGATGGATAGTCCTGACAGGATGACAGAGGCTCATGCTGCATCTTCAGGTGTTGCCTGTGGCCTCTCCACAGAGCTCTTCTGCTACTTCCACAACCTGTCACTCCAGACTGTCTAATGTAGGTGTAGGGGCAGGCAGTGGAGAGCTGTCTGTAACAGCCCTTGGGTTTTCTGCCATGGAGGTGTTTGTCCTATTGCTCCTGTTCACTGGACCTCTGTTGTTGGCCATGTGTTTCTCCTTAAAATGTGCTCTCTCAGCTCTGCCTTTGCAAATGTGCTTTGTGGAGAAGGTGGCAGAAGATGAGATTATGGCTTCCTGACCCCAAACTCACCTGAGCTGTGTGGGAAGGCCCCTTAGGAAACCTTTTTCTGTGTTATTTTCAGTTTAGTTTTCAAATCCCCCGAAGCCTGGCTAAGACCAGCAGGCAGCCAAGCCTTGAGTAACTGTTCATCTGCCTGAACCCTCCCTAAAGGTGCTCCTGTCTATGGAGCAAACCACATTGTCAAGGACATCATTAATGATGTGTCAGAGATAAGAGTAGCTCTCAGCCCCAGGAGATCCAGAGAGCTTGGAGACAGTTTGGATCTTTGGCCAAAGCATCTGGGAGAGTTATATCTCTAGAGCAGAGGTGGTGGTGAACTCAAATTCGAGGATTAGCAAATACCTGCATCCTGTTTAAAGTCAGAGGTATCACTGCCAGTGGTAGGATCCAGAAAAATTAAATGTAGAGGGTTTCAAATAAAGCATTTGTAGATTCAGGTGTACAAACCCATGAAAGTCTTTGGTCTCCTGGTGATGTTCAAGCATGGACACAAAACATCTTGGTCTTGTAAGGCTGCTTTAACACTGTTCTCTTCCTCCTGAAGCTGGCAGAACAGGGAATGGGCACTGTGGCCTCACTGGCTGTGCAATAAATCCTTGCTGATACGAAGGCACCTGGCAACTCTGCAATGAGTGTTAAGTGTAGAGCTAGTGATGGCAAAATCCTTCAGATGCTTATTATTGTGGAGGCAGAACTCAACCTGTTATAAACACATCCTCCTTCCCTGAATGTGGTTGGTTTTATCTCCAGGTTAGTGAGTGTTGAGCTCCCATATGGAAGAGGAAGCTGTTCGGCTTTAAGAGCTTTGTTTACTTATATAAGGCCTAACAAACATGGTTGTTAAGGCCCCCCTAGGAGGTCTTTCTGATGAAGCTGGGAGCTATTGGATTAGGCAAATGAGAGCCAGAGATTTGCCTAATAGCTTGACAGGCCATGAGGGATTAGACTCTTGTGGGCTGGTGTAAACTTGTGGGACAGAGATGCTGTGGCATGGGTCTCTTCTTAGCCATGGATAAATGCCTTGTCAATGTGGGTTAATCTTGTTTGCCTTGTCTTCCATAATGCTGCATTGCAGGACACAACCTCTGTCAATTTAATCACTGTTGGAATGGAATTGCAGGCTTTTGTTTCACATAAGCACCTCCTCCCTAATGCAGCACTTTCAGCATCACAGGGGTCAGTGATTAACGACAATTTTCAGCTCACTTTGGTTCAAACTCCTGAAATAGTGTTCCTTTGGGACCAAAGGTTCAATTGTCACTGGCTGAATGCAGGTCCATCTGGGGATCCCCCACTGACTGTGAATCCATAGCTCCCCACTCCTTTTTCAAGCACTGGTCTCCCATGTCTCTCCTTACCAAGATAACAAGGATCCCCTTCCCCTGAGCTGGGATTCTCCCTTGTCATTATGCTGTGCTCAAGGCAGCAGGCCAGCACTGGAATGGCACTTTGTGCAGCCTGGAAGAGACCCCCAGAGAGCACCCATCCCTCACTGGCACACTCTGACACCTTCCCTTTGATTGAAAGTGAGAGTCAGCAGTGACTCCTCAAAGGGGGCTGGGTGGATCTCAGTGGGACTGAAGTGCCAAGTGTTAAGGGAGACTAAAGAAAGTGGACATGGGACCTCTCTGCTCCCAGGTGCCTTTACCTCGACAGGGCAGAGGGCTGTGAGTGTGCATGGTTTGTGGAGCATCATGGCTTTTACTGCTCCTCTCACTTCTGATCCTGACCAACCCAGACAAGAGCAGCCACCTCTGCTGGATTTGCTCCCAGGGCACAGAACATATTTGTCTCATTATGATATAGAGTCTATCCAATCCAGCTCACACTTTTTAGATGTCTTCACATTTCCTCACTCCCTACTTTCCCTTGTCCTCACTACAAGTACACCAAGAGCCCAGCAGTGCTGGATCCAACACAGGAGCTGGGGTCCAAACACCTGCAGCCGCTGTGGACACACAGCTCTGAGTTTTGCTTGATGAATGCTTGTCAAGGAAGCCAGGAAAATTCACTGCAGGCATCCCTGACTCTGGAGGCAGCCTCCCCCACAGCCCATTAGCATCTGCAAGAAACTGGAGGGGACAGTGCAGGTGTGAGGAAGAGCTCAGAGCAGTCCCTTTTGGTCCACAATGGGCGGCATCTTGCTCAGTTGTGCAAATTGCTTGGGCAATCTGGGGGGCCATAAACCCAAATAGCTCCTTTGAAAGCCCAGCCCAGCCCCTCCTGTCCCCCCCTGAGCCCTGTGCCCAGGCAGTGGCAGAGCTGCAGGCAGTGGGGGCAGATGGGGACAGGTGGCAGTGGTGCTGGAGTACCAGGTGACAGCTTCTCATGGCATTGATGGGGAAAAGGCTGCCTTGTGTGCATGTGCTAATGGCAGTCACAGGGCTCAACAGCTGCAGAGATGGTGCTCTGAAAAAGTGCCTCAGGTCTTGTCCCTGACACCTTCACTTGCCCAGCAGAGAACAGATGCAGATGCCTAAAGAGTTGTGAATACAGACCTTGCAGGCTGGTCCTTTGGGACACATCCCCAAGACAGCATCTTTTCCTGAGAGGATGCAAGGGGCTGCAGGGCAGTGAGATGGTGTGGGGGTAGCAGCAAGACCCTCAGCAGTTGCACAGTGTGGTTGGTTGTGCCACCCACAGGGCACTGGGTCCAGCTGTCCCAACACATGAAATGCCATCCACCTCCCATCCACTTCTCTGTGTCTTCCTTACCTAACAGAGTGTGGGAAGTTTTAGATTGCCATGTGAGCTCTTAGGAGGGGGTGTGTAATGGAGGATTTCTCCTCTGTCCCACAGAGCTCTGTTACCACCCTGGCTCTGCTCTTTCCACACTGCAGCCCTCGGGCCTGGTCAAGACTGAAGCTGTGAACCAAAAGCCCAAAACACACCAGGGCATCCACAAGACAATCTCAGAAGGGTCTGTGCCAGCTTATAAGTTGTCTGTAGAGTGTGACCTGGCAGAAGGAAGCACAGCCCACCTTCATGGAGGTGACAGGAGTTTGGGACTGAAGCAGTGAGGGGTAGAGTTCACTCTGCACGTGCCTTCCCTGCCTGCACTGCTTTGTGCTCCCACAGTCAGGGCTGGCCCAGGCGAGTGGCCTGGGAGAACACAGCTGGGAGAGCAGGGCTCTACTGGTTGCTGTTAGCTCTGTTTGAGGCTGAGGGGCTGCATCTGGTTTGGATCTCCCTGACTGCTGCTGTGCTCTGGCTGCAGGTTGAGATATGAGCTAGGAGAGCCCCAGGTCGAGCCCTGCCACAGCGTGGCTCAGCACAGCTCTGGAGGCACAGGGTGGTCTGATGCACTTTATTACTGCTCTTTATTATCAGGCTCCTCTAATGAATTCCACTGATGCACAAAACCCTGCATGACAAAGCAGCCCTTGATCTTCTTCCACACCCTTACTTCCAAGCCCTGTAAGGCTTCCTGCTGTAGCTGAGGAGTTCCACTTGGGACAGGCAGCACAGCTCAGCAGGTGCTGAGGTGTAATTCTGAAGTGAACTAACTGAGCCTGGGTGCTTCCTCTCCCGGGGTCTCACTGCTGGTGCTTGCACAGGGAGGAACACTGGGTTTTCACCAGGCCAGGAGCTTTTTTGGCCTGGAGCTGGTTTAAACCATGATCTCTGGCAGTGGCTGCTTTGTGAGGCAGTCCCAGGAGATTCCTGGGTTGGGACAAAGAGGGCAATTGCTATTTAATGAATGGAGCTGGCAAATCCCCCGTGGTCCTGCGGCCACCATTCCTCAAACACAAAGGTTTGCCACCCTTCCTTCCCTAGGCACAGGATCCTCTTGGAGCTGTGAGCCTGTGTAATAAACTGACCCTGCAGGGAAGAGGAGAAGGAAGGAGAGGGCTCCTGCTGCCCTTGGCATGGTGCAGGCAGCCCAGGGCAACTATCACTAAGAGACATCATTGTTTTTCATTCTGAGTGCTAAGCTATATAAACAGAATAAAATATCTTGCAGAGGACTGCTTACATATTGCCTGTGACTTTTGTATATCTTAATTTAAGAGTTTACAAATTACAGTCCTTCTGCCTAGCCAGCAGCTATTGAGCTCCCAGAAGGAAGTTCTCTGGCCACTTCTGCCTGTACTGTCCAAATGTCTGCAGAAGAAATACCCTGGGAAGAGAACCTGTCACATTGTCCATCACTGCATACAGTGGGCTCTTACCTCTTGCTGTGCCTTTGGAGACCACTTTGTTCTCCTATTCCTTTCCTTTAACTGGCTCTGTCTTTACTCATTGGAAGCCTTGTACTTAGACAAGATCCAAATTTTGCATAATAAAAGAGCTCCCTAATAGCTGGCAGTGCATCCTGCTGCTCCCTGTCTCCTGTTGTTGAAGATTAAACAGATGTAGAATTAGGGGCTGAATCTCTCTGCATCTGGGGGTCCTTGTCCCTAGCTGGAGATGAGAGATTAAGATGAGACCTTGTCCCAGGAAAAGCAGTTAAAGTGTTCAAGAAATTATGATCCTTAACAAACCTTTCTCCAAAGAATTTTGCTTTAAGTGCTTTAAATCCCACTGGACATGTACATTATTGCTCACAGCTTTCTTTGCTTCTCTTGACTGCATACTTCAGTGAAATCCCTTTACCAGAAATGCTTCTGAATGCTCCATCCCCACCTACTCTTTTGGACCCCTAAGGGAGACAAATAAACATAAGGGAAGGTTTACTGCAAGCAGAAAAGATGTCAACAATTTTCCTTCACCAGAGGAGACTTCCCACAACTCAGCATCTGCAGGCCCTAGTGCTGTATTGGCCTGAGTTCCTGGGCATGGTTTCCAGGCAGAACCAAGTCCCAGTCCATTCCAACACACACTAGTATCTTCTTGGCATGCCCTACTCCATCTCTTTACAACAGGCTCACAATTGCTTGGCTTCATCTTAGGGTGGTAATCACATAAAAAAGCTGTAGAAAGTGAGTTTAATTTGTCTCCTGGCCTAGCAGCAGGCCCTTTTCAGTGAATGGTCAGAACTTGTGTTTAAAATCTCATTGCAAAAAACAGTATCCATGGCTGATTGAGCTCTCAGTGTTGGGAAACCTTGAGATCTGTAAGTGGAGAAGGAGCCCCATTAATTCCTGTCTAGACTGGCCTCTGAGCCCAGGTTCCAGAGATGAAAGGACACTTTATTAAGACAGGACATAAATCCACCCTGCCAACAAGTCCACACTCCTCTGGATTATTTACACCTCTCTCCCTCCCCCTGGTCATTGCCTGTCCCTACATAATCTACATTAAAGTCCTGACAGGATTAAACCAACATGTATTACACTTTAAATATCAGACTCTGTGTGCTTTCGTTTCCACCATGTCACAAAAAAAGACATCATGTTTTTACAGATACACTGAAAATAAAAAAGTAGGTGACTAATGAAAGGAGCTTGATGTTATGACTGAGAGATAAAATGTGTGCTTGGGCGATTTTATTGTGCATATGGCCTTTGCTGCACCTACAGCTCCTCTCCCTGGTGTGTCTGGCCCTGTGTGTCACTAAGAGCCAGCCAGGGCTGTAAGAACAGAGCCATCTGGGCTCTGAGCATCCCCTTCTGGGTGAGGGGTGACTGCCTGGGGTCAGGCTACAGCCCCTGTCTTTTGCAGGACTGTCCTCCCTGGCAGTGCTGTGCTCAGCTGCCAGGTCTGGGGACTGAGGGGTTGCAGAGGGCATGGACAGTTTAGGGTGAAGGCTCTGAGGAGGACAGGCTTTTTCATTCAGAGATTTTACAAATTTTCATTGCTCTTGAGGCTTTGCTGCTTTATTTTCTGACATTGGAAAGTTTCTGTAGTTGTCTGCTGGTTTTTTGGTGTTTATGGAAGAGCTGCAGCACTCTGTGAGAGTAGTAGATCCTGTCATCTCCTGTTTGCCTGAGCTTCTCCACATTCCCTTGCAGCCAGGTAGTGGAGAGAAAACAGGGTTTATGGAAAAGAGCCTCAAAAGGACTTTGGCACAAATATATTTTTAGGCTGAAAATGTAAAATGTTGTTTCACTGCCTGAGTATCTCTGCAACCCCTGGCTCATTTCTGTTGTAGGTCCTGTCCAGACATGGGACTGAGGGGTGCAGTGGGTGCATTAGTGAGGTGGGTGCTTTGCACAGAAAGGAAAGCCAGGCAAAGTCCTCATAGCTACAGGCAGCAAAATTCCTGGCTGATGTGGAAGTGCTGCAGCCTGCAAGGAGACACCCAGGCACTGCTGCAGGACTGGAGCTGGTGCTCCCCAGGCATGTGTGAGTTCCCAGCAGCAGGGCAGATCAATCCTTCAGCAGAGTGACCAGTGCTTTGGAATAATTAGTTTGAAAGAACAGATGAGTTCACGAGCACAGTCTGATGCAGGACTACCTTGCTGTGGCAGGCCCTGTGAGCTGCAGAGTGCCTGTGGTGATAACAGTGATAACAGCCCGTGATGACAGAGCTGCACAGTGCCCGGAGCCGTGTGGCTCCCCGGCGTGCTGCACATTTCAGCACCTTGCAGCCACGGCAGGCTGAGGAAATGAGTGCTGTTGAAAGGACACTCTGAACTTCTGTGCCACCAGGCAGAGCTCTCCTTAGTGTCATAGTCTGCTTGGAGCTGTGTTTGAACTGACTGCAGTACTTGCAATCCTTTTGTATGAATTTTGTCCTGCCTTTTTATCAAATGAGCTTACTGGCATGGTCAGTTTGAAGTCATTAGCAAATGTTTATCTAAAGTGAGTTTGAAACCTATAAAAAAGACCAATTGAAGTGTTTCCAAGATTTGCATTCATTTGGCCAAAGAAATCATGACACCTGGTTTACGTGTCCAATCCAACATACCCAGACTACTCCAACCCTGAATATCGAATGTTTGCATTGAGCTTGAAAGACTGCTTCCAAACAGAGGCTCAACCAGACTACAGAAATATTTCTAACTGGTAAACAAAAATAAATTAATAGCTGTTCACATACCTGAAGAAAAAAAAAAGAAATCACTGAACATATTATTCAGCAGTTTTCTTACTTACTTTTTTCAGCAGCATTAAAGGTCAGTGTCAATCTCCCTGTTAGATGATGCCCAGCCCTAGCTCTCCCTGTGCTGCAGCAGTTGGCAGTGCAGGTAAATGCCTTGAGTTTTGCCTTTTTGACTTTACTGTTGAGTTTGTTGTTAGATTTGATGTTCGGGACATCAGTAAACAATTGTTCTTAAACAGTTCCTAGCCTTTCCCTTCTAGCTGAATTCTCTGAGCTGGAAGAGCACAGTAATAATCTCCACATCCTTTCTGCTCGCACAGAAAAATTTCCTGTGCCTTGCCAACTCTTTCATTCCCAGGTTTGTGTCAGGATGAGCAGGGGGCTCCAGAGCTCCAGGATGCAACTGAGCAGAAGCCTGAATAGGACCAGAGCCTTATTGAGGCTGTCCCAGCCTGGAGCCTGTCCCCCCGTGCCCGCTGGGCACCAGCCACCCTCCTCAGTGGGCAGAGCACGTGGCAGCTGCTGGATGCAGGCGTGGGGCATGCTGTGTTTGTGTTAAGGATGGGGCTGGAGCAGGAGGCTTTTGTGCAGCAGAAATAGACCACAGAGTCCCAGAATTACTTCCCACTGGCTTTCCTTCGGTTCATCAGTTTCAGTAGCTCAGTGGGCAGAATCAGCCAGAAGCCATCTGTTAGTCTGGCCTGGGAGAGGAGGCTGGAGCAGGCAGTGTGGGGAGAAACATCTCCAGGAATAGCAGGCTTTTTTGCCATTTTATGGAGCATATTTTCACATTCCCACTAGTCTAAATTCACCAGGAATTCTAGCAGGAGCAGGCTCAGTTTCATGTTATCCTCTTGCTTTTCCAGCTTTTTATACAGAGATCCTTGCAAGAAAATTGAATACAGTATATATGTGTAAGGACTGAGTGACCACATAGCTACATGACTTTAACCTGATTATCAGTGACACAGATCTGTGCTGTGGGCAGTGCTGTGATGGCCATGTGTGTGGAAACTGGGTCACTTGAAAGTGGAAACTGCTTTCAGTGGGCTTGTCACTGTGGCCCAGAGCTCCCAAAATGCAAGGTAATGACTGGACAGATGGCCCAGGAGTACCCTCATGTGCCCCTGATGGTATCTGAGCTAGAGTTTTACAGCATCATTGACTGTCCCTGCATCTCCCCATGGCCCTGCAGTCAGCTTCACTGCAGACATGCTCTGTAACACTCTGGAACTCAGTTCCCAGGCATGAAGAACAGAGAGTCTACTTTCTAAACACCCCAAAACATCTTCACATAAGGGTAGCAGATGGGTTAGTGTGGATAACAGCCATTAAAAGCTTCCCCCAGACCTCCAACCACTGGATGTTCCACTATTCTGGTTGGTTTAGGATTTTTTGTTTTTACATATACCTAGAACCACCTCTTTTCTGCAGCACACAGCTCTTCAGCTGCTTACAAGTGCTTGGGTGACTCTGTTCTGCCACAGCTGGAAAAATGGAAGGTGCTTCCTATGAGAAGTTGTGCAATAATTTTTAATTTTTAAAAATTGTAAATTTTAACAGTAAATGGATAAAAATATAATATTTTCCCAAGAAACAAAAGAAATGTTTTATGACCAACCATCCTTCATCAGATAATACTGCTGAAGTAAGGACTCCTTCCAGCTGGCATGTGTCCCATCTTTCATTTCCTCCAGGAAGTGAGAAGAGAGAAGGAAATGGCTGAGAACCTCCAGGAACATGCTGACATGGAAAATCCCATCACCTCTGTACTTCAGAGATGCTGCAATCATGTCTTCTAAAACAGTGTTTAGTAAGAGCTGGGGAGAATTATCCACAAGACACAGAATTCTTGTAAACTTTTGCTATCTAGCCACGTAGGGGGACATTTTTCTCTTCTGTTTAACTTGCCTGTTATTTCCTCCTTCTGGCATTTATTAATCAGACTGGTTAACCATTCAGTCCAGCCTAAAAACAGATCTCATCACAAATCCTGTTCTCTCTGGTGGACTCAGAAAAGGCTCTGGCTGAGCAAATTCACTTCTCCTGTCTTAACTCTGAAGGGCTGAGCTAAATGCTGGAGATAGATGTTTACCATGAAATTCACACTACAGGTTTCCTGTTTGGAGCAGCCACTAGTGCTAGGGACACTAGAATTTCCATTTGTAGACAAGCTATGTTTTGACAGAGCCCTTCATGATTCATCAACAATTTGGGTGCTTCTGGCTATGCAGTATTCATTGCACCCATCCCATTCCTGATAAACAGATTCAGGAGCTCTAAACACAGGGGTAGTATACTCAATAACCATTGCTCTTTAATTGTTTATGATCTTTATCTCTCTTTCCCTCCAAGGGTTTTTTCCTGTGGGAGGACCCCTGCTTCTCTTTGAACTGACTTTTCCTTTCAACATTTATCATTCAGGACTGCTCAAGTGCTGTTTCAGTGCAGAAGCCACTTGCAAAGTATTTGTAGCAGCTGCCTTTCTGGAAGTTTGCTGTTTGCAGTGCTTCATCCCTCACTTAAACCACATGAAACTGGACATTGTCTTTCCTTTCCATCTGTGCATGAGACTCCTGCACCACACAATATCCTTCTGGGAGAGCTGCGGTGCATCTGGCCTCTACTTCCTTCTTGTCTGACCCTGGGGGAGTATTTACTGTGCTGCAGGACTGTGTGAGCAGTGTGCTGTGAGTGCCTAGGGAGAGGTGAACCACAGCCAGTCGTGATGTTTGGGTTGAGGGCTCCAGTGGGACTGTCTGTACCCCTAGGACTGGCCCTTCTGCCTGAGAGTTCTGCATAGAAAGCCTCAGAGCACTTAGAACATGAACATGTGTTTGGATACAGGAACAAGTGAAAAATAGCATGAGGCAGAAAGTAGAGCTACAGATCGTTTCCATCAGCAGAGTTGTCATGTCCCATGGCTTATGTGTGTTTTCTTGTAATGTGGGAATAATTACTCAATGGCTGTCTCCATTTGTGTCTGATCATTAAATTCAGTAATGCATACATTGGTCTGACAGTGATCTGCATGCACAGCTTTTCCTATTTGGTGGTAGCCAACAGAGCTGCTTGTGTCTGGAGAACTGTGAAACCCCACGTTGCTCTCACTGTTCCTGTCTAACACGCTCTGCAGCTCCTGGCTTTAATCCCCACTGGTCCCCACCAGAGCAGTTCCTGGAGGAGAACCTTGCTGCACACCTGGGAGTCCTGGCCAGGCAGGATGCAGCCAGGGCAGCTTGGTCAATATTGACTTTGCTGCAGGCTTTGGTGCACAGTGATGGTTATCTTGTAAGAGTTAGCCCGTGAGCACAAGCGTCCTTGAAGCCATTAAATACACAAAATCGATGCAGTTGAAAAGGGGGGATCCTTTCAAATGGAGGCACCACGTTATCAGCCCATGCAGGTCACACAGAGCAAGACCTGCACTTTGGACTGCACACTGGGCTGTACTGGGCACAATGGGACTCTCACAGGGTGGTCTCTGTCCAGCACACTTGCTCCCCTGCCTCTCTCCCTTGTGCCCTGGGCACAGTAATTTGCAGAGTTTTCTTTCCTGGTGTGGCTGTGCAGCCCTGCTTTCCCAGCTCTGGCATTAGACAGGATGAAAACTTTCCATCTGTAGATGTTTGCTTTATGGGAAGGAGGTTTTTGCACAGCATGAAACTTTCCATTGTATTCACAATTGGTTTCCAGCAAACTAAGTAAAGGTGAAGAATTCCTCCCTGACTGCATGGCAGTGGCACCCCGGGGCACAGCCAACCTCTCTGGAGCCAGGCCCCAGGGGCAGGAGTGCTGCCAGAAAGGGGTGGCACAGCCTGACCTTGCAAGTCTACCCACAGAGACACACTGCCCTGGGGAACAGGGCTATGTTCCATGGCTCAGGCCATGCCAGCTGGGAACTCAGGAGAGAGCCCGCTGATGGTCTCTCCTGCTGTGCTCAAAGCCCTGACTGCTTTCCCCATGGGCAGTGGAAAGCTCCCAGGTAGCAGCAGGATTTCCCCCTTGTGCACAAGCCAGCTGCTTTCCTGGTAACAGTGAGCTTTTATTCAGCATTCCCTGAACTGCCAGAGGGAGGGGTGTGTATTTCCCAAGTGGATCCTTGTTCCTTGCAAGTCCCTTTTCTCCCCCCATGCTGTGCATCTGCTAGTGCTCCCCAAATTTCCTGCAGGATCCACAGTACTCATACTTTAGCTGCTTGCTAAAAGGGCTCTGTAGTAAGAGTATTCATCCTCTGCATGCTGAGCTAAAAGGGATGGATCTTCGAGGAGGGCAGCAAAGCTCACCCCTGGTGCAGGAAGAGTGCTTGCTTGTATGAGCAGGGTGAGCTCCTGCATGGTGGCTGTTCACACACATGCAGTGCTCTGGGTTCACTTGGTGTTGGGCCAAGATGTGCAGATCTCACTGGCCTTCAGCTGTGCCTGCTGTGAGCAGCTGTGCTTAAACCAAGAGGAGGGACTGCAAAACTGGAAAACAAGGCCCATGGGTGTGTTGCACTACGAGCAGCTGATCTCACCTGAGAAGGGTGAGGTACTGCTGTACTGGCTACAGAAGGGGCAGGGGCAGGGGAAGCTGTCTGGCTTGCTGCCCTGGGGGGAGATGGGGTGCTCTGAGAGAGGGAGGTGCTGTGGGGAGGGCAGCAGAGCTTTCTTTCCTTGGCTACAGGCCAGAAGCTTCTGTGTTATTGATGAGAAGAAAGGAAGGTGAGAGGAGAGTCTCTGAGATCATTCTCAGGGCAGCAGAAAAGTGATTGACTTTAATGAGAGGCTCTAAATAGAAAATGGAGATAAAGCTCTGTGGGTGGTGTCTGATCTGGGACTGACTCATGGGTGTCCCTGGAGATACAGAGCCTCCAGCTCACTGCCCTCTCCTACTGCAAACAATCTCATGCTCCTAAGAGAAAAGGCTCAGAGGAGAAAAGTTTGGGGAAGGTGAAGTGCTTGGGTGAAAGGAGATGGCAGAAAGCTATCAAAAGTGTATTTTGGGGGGCACATGCAATGTCTGCTCCTCTGACCCATCCTGCAAGGTGGTAGCATGGTAAGTGTGGCAGAGTTCATGCTGCCCAATGCAGAATGAATGCTGATAGCTTTATATTGCTCCCCTGTGTTACAAACCAACCTTCACTTCATGTTAATAGCTTGAGGTAAGATTTGAATGTTCTAAATTAGAACAAAACACCAGTACCTGTCTTATTAGGAGGTCATTAGCAACCAGGACAGGTTTAACCACTGAGTGGATAAATCTGCAGCTGGATTAAAGCCTAATTGACTCTATGATGAATCACACTGTAATATTTCATACAAAGCACTAGGTTTAAAACCAACCCAAAGTGGGGAAGTCCCTAGTGTCTGTTGTCACATTCAGGTCATGATGCACATTCTTATTTTAACTTGATTTTGGTGCTTTAAAGGAAAGTAGGGAAAAGAAATAACTTACCAATTTTGTCAAAGCAACGTGAAGGTATTTCACTCTAGCATTTTTTTTCCAACTGGAAAAGCAGCCACTGTGTTTTGCCCTCAGAGCCTGCTGCAAGCCAGGGGCCATTTCAGGATTGCATTTATGCTGCCGCCTGAAAGCTTGGCTGTGAGTTGGGCTCTCTTGGAAGGACCAGGGTAGTGCCAGGCCAGTGGGCTTACGTGGTGACCTTAGTGCTGCAGCTGCTCTTGCCAGAGGCAGTTAATTTCCACAAATGCCATTCCTCAGGGTATTTTTGAGGGGCTTGTTGCTAAGGTCCCTCTGGCTGTGAAGTTGTGCCTCCAGCCACCGGATCAGAGGTTTGCCCACAGTGTCCAGGGGTGGAGCTGAGGGATCTGTCCCTGTTAAAGCTGTGAGAGGGAAACATCGCCCTGGACTTACCCTGTTTCCTGGGGAGGCAGATTATGTTTTGCTGGGTTTTCCCATTAAATCCCTATCTCCTAATAAAATACTACAAGAAAAAATTCATTGTTCCTGCCAAATTTAACAGGAAATTGAGAATAAATATTTTTACTTCAGCAAGCTTTGCTTTTTAGCAGCCCAGGCTTTTCCTGGGGGTGGGTAGACGCCTGCTTGGTCTATCCTTTAAGCCAGCCCTGGCAGAGCAGCTCACTGCAGGGGGCTGAGCACTGCTTGAGACCACACTGGAGCCAGGTTTGCTGCACACAACTGTCTGACTGCTGTCATACTTTCCCATGTCACACACATTCCCACCTTCTACAGCTTTCTTTCACAGCTGAGCTTAAATACAAGGAGAAGAGTATGATTTTTGCCTCCAAACGTGAAATCAGCTTTGTGTGATACCAATTTGGGGCAAAAAAAGAAGAGTTTTAGGCTTGGTTCTGTTACCAGAGATGAGATGAAAAGAGCACTGCTGTGGGAAAGGGGCAAGAGGGGGTAAATGAGCCGACACAGAGCAGCAATTACAGTGTGGCAGCTACTGAGCTCTGTTCTGGAACAACTCTAAGAAGGTCTCTTGGTCACTCACTCAGGATATGGCCATGCTCCTCATCCATCCTGTTGTGAGGAGAGAAAGGAACAGCCATTAAAAGTGATGAACAGGCTTAATGGCAAATAGGAAGCCCAGATAATAGAGCAGGAATAAAATGCAATTTTACTGCATCTACCAGAAAAACAAATCTTTTTAATCCAGAGAGAGGAAAATTACTCATGAAGCCCAAAAGCAAGGGAGAAAGCAAGTAGTGCATAAGGAAGTAAATAAACCATTTGGTAATGGCCTTATTAAAGTAGCAAATTATGTTTTTCCCATGTGGATGATGGGTTTTTTGTACAGGTGGCAAAGAGACTGACATGGGAGAGGTGACTGGTACCTGGGAGGGCACAGCAGCCTGCAGCCCACCATCCTCAGTGTGCCCCACATCCCTGGCCAGCCCAGCTGCTGAACAAAACCCATCCTTCTCACCTCTATCAGTAGGAAATAAAGGCCCTGAGACTACAGGGACCCATCCAGGTCCTTCACAAAGGTTGGAAATGGCCAGGATGGGGGATTGACAGCCACTCCCCATTCTGAGCTCCATTCTGGAGGAAATCCCAGGGTCTCCAAGGCCATGGGACAAACCCTCAGGGATCAAGCCCCTCTCCTCAAGCCATGCTGCTGCTCAGTTGAATGGGTGGCTTGTGCCCTAACTCTGACAAGCTCAGAAAGTCCATACCTAACCTGTATGTGTTCCCAGTCCTTTCTCCCAAAACCTCTGGAGGTTACTTTGGCACCACGGGTCTGTCTGATGTAGCCAGCCCACTTGAGCTATGACACAGGAACCTCTCAGCAGGTTTTGCTGCAGCCCCAAACCTTAGTCCTGTTAAATGTCCCACATCCAAGAAGCCATCCTCCATTTTCACTTCCACAGCACAATGTTAGCTCAGTTGAAAAAGCAATGCTTGTGGTGGGAGTGCTTTCAATTTCAGTGATCTCTAGGCAGGAAGTGCTTATTTTTCTGTATTTTTTAAATGACCTATAAATTCACCCATGGAGATGGAATTCCCTGTTAAAACTGTAGCTTTTCCTGAAACCTGGTAGAAAAGGCTTTGTTTTCTGCTTAGCTGTTTAGACAGTTAAAATTGTTCCTGTATGACCTGCAGGTTTTGTCCTGCTGTGTTCTGGGGGACTTTTCACAGGCTACAAACTAGACTGGATCAACACTCTTGTATGGACACCAGAGAGGTAATTAGAGCTATAAATGAAACAGTATTTCTGCTGTGCTTGACAGCAGTAAAATTCAAAACAAAAGCTGAAAACAAAAGGGAAGAGTATCAGAGGGAATGAAAAGTAAGGGATAGGAAGGATCCTCCTCTGAGGGATTTGGAAATCCAACCAACAGTTTCGTCAGGAAGAAACAGAAAAGAAATACTGTTGACTATAGAGACCTGCTGGGTTTTGTTCCCTAACTTCACATCAAGGATGATTTAGACACTCTCCTAGAAGAGGGAAAACCCTTTGGCAAATGTTAGTGAAACCCTGGATTTATGACATACAGCTCTGCAAATCTTTTTCTGGCCAAGCTTTTCTTGGGATTAGCCTGTATGAAGGAGAGTGGGAATGCTGGGGAAAGTTGCCTGTAGAGCTTTTCATGTGGTTTCCATGGCTGGAAAAGTGTGGCTGCATTCCCTGCCTTCTTGTAAGTGGTCAGAACAGCTGTTTTCTTTAAAGCATGGCTCGAAGTCTCAGGTATATTACGGGAAAACAGCACATCAGGGAGAGACCAGGCCACGTGCAACGTGCAGCTCTGGGAGGTCACTTGTTTAGCTTGAAGGTCTCTGCAATGGGCTGGACAGGATTTTGGTGCTGGCAGCCCTTTGAGTGCTGCAGGGTCCCAGGATGCTTGTAAAGCAGTGTATGAGTGCCATCCAGGTGTTTTGCACACAGGGATATGCTGCACAGGGGTCTGAGCTGCTGCTGCTGTTTGCATGGGCTTGGTTTCACTGCCAGAGGGGAACAGGCACTGATTTGGTCCCACGGGGCAGAGTCCATTCCTAAGGCTCCTTACTGTGGCACTGAAGTGCAAACCCCTGCTAAGATACCTGCTCAGTGTTTGGTTGGAGCTCTAGTGCCCTCTACTCTCAGGCAGCAAATTAGATATATGAGAGTGCACTGCTAGATGTCGAGGAGAGAGGGACATGCAATAGCATGTCAAGCCAGGAAACCCCAGCAGTCCTGGAGAAAAAAGGGTGGCATCCTCCAGGGAGCAGAGGTGGTGTTCCCTGAGCAGCTGTGAGGGACAGCCCAGGCAGCTGCACTCAGCTCCCCTCTGCCACACCCTGCTCTGCCCGTGCCCCCAGGATGCTGGACACCTCCAAGTGCCACCCCCAGAATGGCTCCTGGGCCACTACAGTGGATTGCAGTGCCACAGGGCAGAGCCACCCCAGTGCATTTGTGCTTCCAGTTGCTGATCTCAATGACCATGCTTTTTTCTCTGCTTGCTCTTGCTCCCCCTGTTCACAGTTGGCCGCCCCTGTGGGTAAACAGGTCCTGTGCTGCAGTTCCACTGCTGATCGGTCCCACCACTGGCTGGGTGTGTGCTTGACCCTCCTCCCCTGACTGTCCCCTCTTGCTCCTATCAGCTGTGTTTGAGTCTGATCTCTCCTGCAGAGTCCCTCCTGGAAATAAGTGGGAAGAGAAAGGAGGCAGGAAGATTCTTTTCACCCAGCTCTCAGACATGAAGTCATCAGGTTATTTGGCTACCTGAGTCCAACTTTCTTAAGGACTGGCAGTGCAGGACAGAGTCTTGACAGACTGGACTTGCTGTTTCTTAAGCAGAGCACAATGCCCCTTTGTGTGGGGTTCCTGGACCGGCCAGGTTAGGTTTTATTTGACAAAGCCTCTTTAAATTTCATTTTTTTTCCTCCATGGAGTCATGAGGAAAAATATTTCTTTCTTCTCTCACTCAAACCTTAGCCCTGAGTTTGCACAAAACAGGTCTGTGACCCTAGAACTAAGTTTCGGGTTTGCAAATAAGCTTGCAACCCAAGCAGTCTGGGTGTTTCATAATCAAATTTTTGGGCAACAAAAATGCTATGATTTCAAACCTGGACAAAAAAAATACGGGGCTGGGAAGCCAGAAAATTATCATTTACTTCATTCAGCATCTCGTGCAAGCTCTGTGTAAAAAATTACTGTGTGCAGCTTCCTCGTGTGTCAAATGGCACGAAGAAGTTGTGAGATGTCTCACAGGAGTGGTGTAAACCTCTACCATGTTTCCAGAGTGCCTCAGGTCCTCTCATAAAGAGGATGAGAGAAGTGAGGGGGATGGAGGGAGTTTCCTCTGAAAAGGGGAATCCAGAATGAGAAACACATTCAGCCACTGCAAACAGCAAAAACACACGCGCTTTGGTTCCAGGAGCCAGACCGTGCGTGCCTCACATGTGCAGCTGCCCAGATTTATGGCCTGTTATCCTCTGAGGCAATTACTAGAGTTTGTTGTGGGGATCTGCATGAGCAATGCACAGGTTGCCCACATAGCCTGGCCTTCTGAGAAATGACATGGTGCTCGCTCTGCCAGCGCTCGCCATGTGCTGCGGCCGGGAGCAGCTGTGCTGGAAAACCACCACAGAGGAAATCACAAGTTAGTGAGTCACTGAGACTGCTGCCAGCCTGTCAGGAGTCTCTCCATAACTCAGCTTCCATATGCCTCTGCTTCAGCTCTGAAGCAGGCTCAGATGCCACCTTGAACAGCAGAATGGCTGCTAGCATGTGAGGAAGGAGCAGAAGCAGATGGATAGATGGAACTGGTTTTCACTCTGCAGTCCTAAAGGGAGGCCAGCAGTGTGGAGGGAGAAGTCACCCTGGCAGGCCTGAGCACTTCTTCCTGTGCAGCCTGTGATGTGCCCCCAGACACCCCATCAAAGCTCAGCAGAGATGTCACCCCAGGCCCCTTAGACCTGCCTGGGGAAGGTGCTGCTTGGGGCAGGGCCAGGAGCATACTGCTGCCAGGATACTTTTGGGCCAGCTGTAAGCATCAATACTGAGGACTTCCCAAAGCTGCTCATGGCTTTGGTCCAGCTACGAGGTCCAAGTGGTTCAGGCTTTATCTGTACTTTGGGAGACCACTTGCAGCTGCTCTGGCCAAGAACACTCCTGTGCTGTGGGCTGGACTGCATTTACATCACTCATGCCTGTGAGATGCAGGAGGAAGCTGTTGATGTAAGGGAATTAAACAGGCCTCAAGCAGCAGCTTTGTAGCATGATATGCAGGCTCTAATGCCTTACACCAGCCAGCAGTGTAAGGGCTTTTCTTTCCAAAGCAGGGGCTGTGCTGTCCATGGCCCAGGGCAGAGCTGCCTCCTGCAGTCTGAGGAGGCTTCTGAAGACAAAGCTGGAGTACAAACTCTTTGGAGAAGGGGACAGTGTTGTGCTGTGGGACACACTGCTGGCAGAGGCAGTGCTGCTGTCTCTCAGTTCTCTCCCTGGGGCTGCTTCCAGCCACTCCTGCACCCCAGAGGCAGCCCCAGCTTATCCCACCAGCCCACAGCTTTAAACGTCTCTCCTTCTTAAACCCTAACAAGGGAGGAGCAGGATGCAGAGCAAACTGGTTCCAAATGCTTGTGTTGTGGGGTGCTGTGCTGGGTCTTGCTACTCTTAAAGCCAGTGGCAAAATCCATGGGAGGCAGAGGTGCAAAGATGCTCCTGGCTGAGTATCCAATGCTGTTTTCCTTGGAAGTGAGAGGTGGTCCATGAGGTGCACTTTTGTCAGTGAGCAAGACCAGGTGTTTTCAGCATCAAACCAGACAGGAAAAGGAGAAGTATTTTCTATAGAAATATAGTTGGATAAAGCCTGCATTTGGGATTTGATGCTTTTACTGGGTTTGGGTTTTTTTTTTTTACAGAAACTGAGCAATAATTCTTATTTTGGGACTAGGAGCTTTTCAAGCAATGAAACTATTTTCTTAAAATCTCAGTTTTAAAGCAGTTCATTCTGCACTGTGTTTTTGGATGAGTACTCACCACATTTTTCAGCTATGTCTGTGCAGCACATGTTCCCCACAGCAGCAAGAGGAAGGATTGCTGTTCCTGCTGCCCAAGAGGGAAGGAGGGCTGGGAGATCCAGTGCTTCCCCCCAGCCTTCCCCAGTTTTAGACTCACTTGTGCTCATTGGGGTGTGTTCAAGGCACCATCAGTGGAAGATCCCCTCTGTGCTCTGGCTCTCAGCTGGTGACAGCCACAGAAAGATCACAGTGCCTGGGAGAGGTGCTGAGGACACTTGACAGCAGAATGAATTCTTAGCTTGGAGTAATGCTGCCTTGTGTTTGCGTTCTTTGATCAACCCTGCTTTAAATTGACACGTGGACTTAACTTGCTTTAACTTCATGTGCAAACTAGACAGGTCTCCCTTGGACTGCTCAAGGAGGCCTCCAGATGAGCTCTGGTGAGCCTTGATGAGGCACAATCCATATTTTCTACCTACTCTGTCCCTTTGTAGGAAGCATCTAGCAGCAGGACCAAGGCTGCAGCAGTATATCAGTGCTGGTTCGTCCACCTTCTCAGCCTAGGACATTCTCTTCAGCTGCTCAAAAGCCCAGTTTGTGACCTTCAGGTTTTAAAAATTTGGTCTTAGTTTTGGCAGGCCAGTGAGCAAACTTCCCAGATAGTCTCAGAAATGTTGGTTGAAATATCAGAAGATCCCTTTTCTCACCAGTGGCACCAGCTAATACTGGCTGACATCATGAGTTTGTCATTGGTCCAGTGGAAAGGCAGTGTGGCCAAGCTCACAGTGGCTAGGGCTGTTTATAAATTAGGATCACATTCAGTGGATAATTTGGGAGGGAAAAAAAAGGAGAATAAATGTAAAACCAGAATATAACACACATTCTTTGAATTGAGAAAGTTCTGTGTATTGTGTTGATCTGCTGTCCCACTATGAAATGTTGAATTTACTATTTTTGAATTAATACATGAGCTTAGAATTTAAAAAAACAAACCAATCCAAAAAATCTGTAAGCAAAACACATGAAAAGGAAACAAAACCTTTTCTCTTAGATTGAGTTAAATGTTCTGTTTGATCAGGTGGGATTGAGATTTTCTTATTTTAGTTTTGTTCTATTTGCTGCCTTGTTTTGGAAAGGGCACCAGGGGGAACCCCACCTTTATGCTAGATCCACCCAAAAGGAAAGCTTTCCAAGCTAAATAAAAACCATTTTCCATCTGTCCCTGCTCTGACCTTCTGGAAAGGCCCTTTCCATGGCTGGCACCTCACAGAGGGTGTTTGCACTCCCCGGCTGACACAGGGCTGTAGGAACCTCCCAGCTGCAGCCAACTTCCCAGGGCACGTGGCTGGGACAGAGAGTCCAAAGATAGGGAGCAGGCTGCCAGGTGTCATCCCTCTGAAAGTCTCCCCACAGCCCTGGAAACACACACTGACCCTGGAAACACCTCCCAGCTGATACAGCTCTGTGTAGCTGCAACTACTGCCTGCTTTGCTCATTTTCTGTATTAGCTACCTGCTCTTGGATTCTGCTCGTGCCATTCCCTGAACCTGTAGATCTGGGCTCCCTCTCTGATCAGAGGCTGCTCCTGTCCTTCAGCAAACACCACTCTCTGTTCTGGGGTGGCTGCATCTCCGTGGAGGCTGAAAACACAGCCAGGGACAGTCAGGGCTGTTCCCTGTGTGGCTGACATGACCACTGGGTGTCCTGGCATCCTGAGGCCACCTCCTGCATGCCTGCAGCCAGCAGTACAGGTGATGCTGGTTAAGCACATGGCTTCTTAGTGTGAGTTAGTCTTGATCTTCTTACTGAATGCTTACACAGATGTCCTCTGGGTCATGTGAACATGTGTCTTCAATTAATTTTCATCAGCAGGGCTAAGGTAAAAGACTTTTCCAGTTGGAAAATGAGATGCCTGGTATACTCCAAGCAGCAGATTGTCAGGACTGGTCTGCTCTCATTCAAACAGCTATTGGCAAATTTTCCAACAGCCAAAGAGGCAGCCACAGCTGTGAGAAGCTGTTTGCAAACAACACCTGAAGGGCAGAAAAGTCTGGGTAACATGGATCCTGCAGGAGGATCACTCTCCTCCAGCATCATCTCCTGGAAACTGGCTCCACACAAATGTTTGAAAAGTATAATTTCTCTCTAGGAGCCCTGCATAGATGCAGACACCTGCAGCTCTTTAGTCTACAGTCACCACCCACAGAGGATTTGCTGGCAGAAAAACTTGCTTTGGGTGTTGGTGCCCAAGACATCACAGCAGCCTCTTTCTGTCCTCTGGAGCTGCATTGACAAAAAGAAGGAGTCTATTGTTTTCAGCCACGTAGACTTTAAGATGCTGAATCCTAAAATATGCCTGGAAGACATATGGAGAGCGATGCCTGTCAGCCTGAGTCCACCACTGCCAGTCATGCAGGGTGGATTTCCCCACCTCCACATTTTTTGGGGCTTTCTCCTTCCGAAACCTCTGAGATGGACTGTCTGAGGGGAGGTGTGCAAGCAGCAGGTAAAACCCACAGCTCAGGAAGGAGTAGGTGTGAGAAGCAAGACTGGACTGTTTTCACTGGAGTCTCCTCTGATTATGACTGCTTCTCAGATAAACAAAATCAGGTCCAGGAGATAGTTCCCATCCAGTTTCTCTGTCTCACTATGGAAAGGGCTGGAGTGAGCTGATGGGGCTTTGGGGTTGGAGGAACTTGCAGTCCCAAATGCCATGGTACCACTTAAATTTTTATCAGAGCTGCCAAATTCTGGATGGATTTGAGCATTATGTCCTGCTCTCAGGCCATCTTCATAATTTTAAAATTTACCTTCAAGATAGAAAGCAATTCAAGCAGCCTTCAGATTTAAATGACAAGTCCTCCAAGGCAAAGGACCAGTGGAGACCTGGTGGAAATGTAGGAGACCAAAATCTCAATCTGTGTGCAACATACCTAGAGACTGTTAGCAGTGAGTCCATGACAAATGATCCCTTCTTGTTCCCAGCATACTTTCTATGAAAATCACCAGGAGCAGTGTGAGCAGGTTAGCTTTGCATGCCTGCTAACCTTCTTTGCTGTCATTGCTCTGATTTCTAATGGTTGTTTCCTACCCTCTGGATTCCCTGCAGCAGAGAAGGAGGAGGGTATCCAAATAAGGAGCTAAAATGATTAAGCAAACCAAGGCTGCAGGCTGTTAATCAGTCTCCTTCAGCTGAAGGAGGCTAGCTGTGTAGAAGTCAAAACAGCACCCATGATTTGAGGACTAGCTTCACTCTGCAAAGATCAAATAGGTATTTTGCTTGCTTTCTCATAGCCAAAGGATGGAAACCTCTCTCAGAGTGACTTGTTTGCCTTTGAACAGATGGTGTAAAGTGTTGCCCCTGTGAGCCTGTAAAGCAGCCACACAACAGCCCAGCAGAGACCCCCACCCAGCAAAGCCAGTGCAGTGTGGAGATCAAAGCCAAATCTTCTCCTTCATGACTTTCCTGTTAGAATTTTTTTCCTCTCTTCTACATTTTTTTTTCCATAATCAGAGTCTTAACTCCTTTTTCTTCCGTATCCAGGCTGGAGATCAAACAGGCCAGACATCTGCTTCGCTATTTTTAAAATCATTTTAATGATTTAATAATTTCTAGGGAAGAGGGAGAAGAGGGAAATGAAAATAATGACAAAGCCAAAAAAATGACACAATTTTTAAAATTCAGGCACAGTCAGGAGTGCCTGTTCTTCTCTCCTCTTCTTTTTTTTAATCTTGAGGAAATCACCATGATGATTGTAGCTGATGTACGCTGGCAAAACATTTAAGTAAATGTGTGCCTGAAAGCATGACTCACATCTATTTTCTTCTTCTTTTAGGAAATATGTTACACTGATTAAGGCTTTTTTCATCTGCAAATGCAAAAAAGCCTGTTGCAAACACCTCATCCCTGAGAGGCAGGTAGAGCTTGTGTGCTGGATGGGCAGAGGTGGAGAGTTCCCGCAGCTTTCCCAGTGGGACAGTGTCAATGGGGAGTGACAATAAAACAAATCACTCTCCTCTTTGAAGCTGGACTATGTTTTTCATTCAAAACACATTAATATCTCTCAACAGAATCTTATCTAGGGAAGAACTGCTGCTGCCACCAGCCAGGATACTCAGCAGAACTAGGGTTTCATGCCAGGCTCACCCTCCCACTCCTTGGGAAGATCCAACCCAGATATTTGAAGTCCTCTTGGTTTTAATGAGTCTTGGGCTCAGGGCTGAGAAGGAGGAGCATGGCCAGGAGTTGTGGGGGGCCAGCCCCCATGCAGGGGAAGGAAGCAATGCTGCTGGCTTTATTCACAGACCAGCTCTGGGTCACAGAGGATTCTCAGCTCACCACAAGGTCTCATTTTTCACTCAATGTGACACCAGTCACACTCCAAAAGTTACAGACATCTTTGGTTGTGTATCAGCACAAGGCCAAAAGATTACGTGCAAACTCACCCACGCTGCTTATTTTTGGAGGGAAGGCAGTCAGCCTGCCAGCTGTCTCTGGGAAGAGGTCTTTTTGCAAAGAATGATGGATGATGAAAATTTAGGATATCAATCTGGTTCTCCTTTTTACATTTAAATATACACCAAAAGTTTTCTGATTATGGGGAGGTCATTTGAATGTACAATCTATGTACCATCATCTTGCCTTTTTTTTTTTTTGTGCAAAAGTTAAAAAACTGGAAACAGAAAAGTCAAGACAAACCCAGAATCTAAATGTGGTGTATAATCTTCCTCTTATCTGCATGCCATTGCCCAAAACAAATGCATTAATGTATTTTATGTTTCACGGTTATGAGTTGCCCTGAGGATAATCAAATCAAAATCAAATGCACCTATGGAAGATAAGGTCACTGATACTGTTTCCCACCCATTTCCACCCTGGCTGTGAGTTTCACTGCAGCTGCATTTAATCTCTCTGAGTTTCACTGCTGTTTCTTTAAAGATTGCTTTTCCATATGGATGGATTAAGTGTAGCTCTTTTTAAGCTGTATACTCTGCAGAAATGAGACTTACTGACAAAACTGGCAGTTGTAGATGTGAGATCCTGTGAGTGAGAAATAGGGGAGAGCAGTGGATCACAATCTCCCAAAGGGAAGGGAATTCCTCGGAGCACAGTCTTTTAAAGTGTCCCTCGCCTGCTCCTTAATCAAGTGATCATATCAGCCACCTCCTTCCTTTCAATGGGGGGAAATTTGCAGACAAATTCCTGCCAGCAGGATGTTGGAGCTCTCCTGGGTGGTGGGATAAAGATACCTGTCACCTCCTCCGGCCTCGCTGCTGGCTCACGCTGGGAGCGTGGCTGGGGAGCCCTGTGCTGGCTGCAGGGCCGGTCATTTCCAAATCCCCGTCAGAAAGTGAAATAAGACCCAGCTCCCCAATGGCTCAGCAGCCCCATTGACCATGGCAAACAACTGTGTAAGTGGTCCCATATGCTGTAGGTAGATTAGAGGGACATAAATTGTGCTTTGTGCTCATGGTGGTGGCGTTGCCCCTGCTGCAGGATTGCTCTTGCCTTTTATTGATTGGAGAGGCAGCAACTCTTCCCAAAAGATGTGCTGGTGGCACTGCAGCTCTGGAAACTGGATCTTCCCCAGCTGGCTAGCCAGGAGAAATATGTGAAGTGATGGACCCAGCAGTGTTTTGGGTGGTGAGCATTGTGGCAGGGGGTACCTGTGGGCAGCAGCCCTCTCCTCCCGTCTTTGTCCCTTTACTGCTCCCCCATCATCAAATGAAGATTGTATGGGCAAGGATAAACAAAGAGCCTGTTCATATGAGGGAAGTTTTGGGGGCAGAAAGGACTGAAAGGCTCAAGATACGGCAAGGCTTAATGCCGTAAATCTGATTAATTTACCTTGTGACAATCGTAACAAAAAAGCGAAGGCTGGGAGCGGGGGCTGCGGGCTGACCTTTCGCTCGCACTGAAAGGAGGCACAATAGGGGCTGGGGCTGGGCAGGGGAATGACCCTGCCTGTCACTGCTACCTGCTGTTTCTGACAATGCCATCGGACACAGCTCTTGGGCTGATGAAAAACACCTTCCCGCCAAAGGCCCCTTCTCCCCCTGCCCTGGACGGGCCAGTTCGGGGGGATTTGGTGTAGGCAGAGCCAGCTGTGCAGGGTGTGTAAATGGGCATCACTCACCAACATTAATATCCACAGGGAAAAAGTGCCCTGGGGATTTAGGGTCAGACCCTGCATGGCCAACCATGTGGCTGATGTGTACTCAGGAGTTACGGGGGGACTCTGGGCTGAGCTGCCCTGCAGACAGGGAAATGGCTTTTGGGGGCTCTGCAGCGTGGTACAGAGCCAAAAGTCCGGCCCTTGGGGTAGGGTGACCCTCTGTGCATGAATTTGCTGCACCTGGGAGTGCCCCAGCCATATCTGAAGGCAGGGGCTGTGGGAAAGAGTTTTTCTGTGCATCCCCAGGACAGCACCTTCCTTGTGTGCCCTCGCACTGCCTGATGAGTGCAGGATTTATTCATCTCTTGTCCCTTGCTAACCATGCCCAAAAGCACACAAGGAGGGCGTGCACAACCTGCAGCAGCAGCACATACTGCATGGAACATCTGTCCCAGAGGCATCAAGCAAGCTTAGGTTTGGCTCAGCAGAAATTTTATTATCTGAGGAATTAACCTTTGCGTTCAATACTTTTTCTCCAGACTCATCTTTGTCTCCAGCATCTGCTTTGCCCTGAGCAGCATCCATTCCCACCAGGTATGATTTCTTGCTTGATTCAAATGGAACAAGTGCACCCAGGGCAGCACCCAGCATCATCCCAGCCCTGCTCCCCCTCAGGAGAGGGAGACAGTGTTCTCATACCCCTTCACATTTCAAGCTCTCTTCTTTCCACTGTGAAAGTTTGGCTTAAGTTCTTTTCCCAGAGTCACTATCACACGGGAAGCCTGAGGGATTTCACAGTTTATTTTAGTTTTACCAGCTTTAAAAAACCCTAAAAACTTAAAAAGCAGGTGAAAAAATAACTCAAAATCTTAGTTGAACTGTGTACCAGTCAGGCAAAACCTGTGATCTGCCTTTAAATGCACTGGCTGGTATCTCATGATATTAATCAAAAATAAATAGTTAATAAAGGTGTTTTAACTGGAACATCTGCTAGAGTTCTTGGTTGTGGAGGCTTAATTGCAGGCTAGTGTATCAAACTTTCAGAAGGTTTGGGGACAGAGATTGATTGGGGTCACCAGGTTATTCAGAATAATATCCCAACCCTTATCTCTCAAATGCAGTGTCCAATTGATTTTCTCTGGACCATTACACACCATGCAGGGCTGCAAAGCTCAGAAGGGGAGTGGCAGAACATCACACCCCTCAAAATCCTCCTGATGCAAACCCTGCAGTCCTTTGCAGGATCTTTGGGAGGCACAGCTTTTCTCTGTAAGGACTGAAGAACAGGTGAGGAAAGCGCTGTGGAAAAAGCTCAGCCATGTTCCAAACTCAGCCTGCATCCCAAAATGTGTTGCTACCCCCAGGACTGTATTTGCACAGCACCCAAACATGTGTGGTGGGCCTGGCTGATGAAAAACACCAACCACTGTTCAGCATTTCCATACAAATTACTGGATTCCACTTATTTCAGTGCTTTAGCCATCAGAACCGGGAACAGCTTCGGTCTGAGAGCAGAGCTGGAAGAGATGGGGATGTGTATGATGCAGTTTGCTTAACAGGAAAATACTTTCAGGTTAAAGGGAGCTCTTCACACCTAAGCTGTGGCTTGTTATCTACCAAGTCCCAGGCAGCTTGGATTTGCCAATCAAATAATTTTTAATCAAACGCCAACACCATCCCTGGTTGCCCCCTCCCACACAGCCTGGGGCTTTGCTGCCTTGGGGAAAGCTGGCTTTGCCATTCCAGCCAGCCCCATCCCCTCGCTGCTGAGGCTCACACTTCCTGTGGGGGTTTCCTGGCACCCTCATTTGGTTGGTGAATCATCCCCCTTTTCTCTGGTCCTGGGTGGGAGTGGGCTGGGGTGCAGCCTCCCGAGGGACAGGTTTGTGCAGCCCTGGGTTAAACCCAAGCTGGGAGGGGTGGTGGCCACGGGGGACCCACTCACTTGGAGCCCTCCCAGCACGTTTTGTTCTGCAGCCCCTAATCCTTCCTGGTGTGCTTCTCACATTTATGGTCTTCCACCTACTTCACATTTGGGGAAAGCAGCTTTCCCTGGCGTCTCCATTGATTTACCAGCCCCAGGGTCCAGCTGTTGCCCTGGGTAATTGGCAGCAGTGACATATTTGGGCTGAATTTTATTGTACGCATTAGGAAAAGTCAGCAAACAGAGTTGAGTGCCACGTCAAGTATTGCCTTTGACTTTCTATTGCAGCCGTTTGGGATCTGTTTTGTCCATGCCCTGAGAAAGTCTCTGTTCTGGTTGAGGCTTTGTCTGAGATGTTGAAGGTTAGTCTGAGGAGAGCTGTCTGAGAGACCCCACTAATCCCTTTTTACTTTTTGAACAAGAAAGTCAAGTGTTTTTTATAATAATAATAATTTGAGCTAATAAGTAACATGCTGGCTGGAGCTGGAGCTGCAGCTGCCTGGGGTGGAGCAGATTTGTTTTCTCCATTAATTAGAAAGCCTTAGCTAATGTCACACATGTCTTCATTTGGAGATTTTCTGGAAAAGTCCTGATTCTCACTGCTAAATCAGCACTGGCTCAGAGTCCAGGCATCAACATTGGCTCCCACCACCTCAGAACTTACCCCCCTCCCTCCGTTTACACCATTCCAACCCTGCTGAGTTTTAGGAGGACCCCAGTGTCTGGTGTGGCCCTGAGGCAGGACACCCACCCATGAACAAGGGGTGCTTTGGGAGGGTGGGTTCCTCTTTCTGTGGGTAGAAATGTTTATTTTATTATTCCTTTAATTCCTCCATGCTGTGTTCCTGCCTCATCAAAAAGCATTAGCAAAGTAAATCTTCATCAGTGAGGGAGGTCTCGCTTCCTTTCAGGGATAACAATTCTGTAAGTCTGTGGGAAGATTAAAAGTGTGGTACTAAGTAAAAAGTCATACAGCTGGGGAAGGCAAATGCCTGTAACTGTGTTCATTAACAATATTGTATATCATCTAAATGAAAGGAAGTTTAAAGGCTTAATGATTTCCTTCTCACCGATACATGCTGTTCAGTGCCAGCTCAGACAATGAAGACAGACTAACCTGTTTTACCTCTGCCCTGCTTTGATGGTTGTTTTGCAAACACTTTAGGAAACTGTTCAAATTACCATAAAATTGATTTTCAGTGGAAGCTGAAGGTAAAACAAAATATCTTCTACTGAGTGGTTTCTACAATAAGATTAACTCCACAAGACCTCAACCTTGGCCTGAGCTGGCCTTGACAATGTCTCCCTTTTAAGAAGGTGATGCAGCTATCTATAATTAGCCATGGCTAGTTAATAACTCATCTGTTAATGTCGAGGCCCACAAATGGAAGGTTTCTATGTACAAGGAACTGAGGTTAGGCCAACAAGGATAAAATCATGTCTCTTTTAGTTTAATGAATTCTGTTTCCATTGTTGCTGCATTTTATTTGGGCAGTCAGATGGATAGCCAGGCTTTGGAGCAGCTTTTGGGAGGGTTGTACTTCCCTGCAGTGCAGTAGCTGGGGCTCCCTCTGCCAGCCTCTGGGCTATAACATCACGGCAGAAAATGGTAAGAGCAATGTTCTGCACCCTTCTAAGCTTGACTGTTCAAGGCTTTGTCGGTGGTAACTTGGTTAAATACCACATTATTGCTTTCTGTATAGCCGGAAATAATGGTCATGAACAGAGCAGATGTCTCTTGTTTTGAGACAAGGTATTGCCCCTTGTTGCCTGTGGGTCCACACTTCCCTGCTGCACAGAAGAAATGGCCCCTCCATCTGAGTTCCCATGGCTTTAGGAGAGGGAAGAGCAGAAGCTGGGCTGATGAACACAGCCCTTCACACACTCCCCTGAGGAGATGCTGTGCCCCTGACAGTAACTCACTGCCTTTGGAATCAAATATAAACCCAAGGTCCAGGCATTAGTGCATCTTGACCCTTGGGTGGTGATGATATTCAATTTTTAAATACCTCTAGAGCTTTGAGGCATTTGGTACAGGATGGCTGAGTTTCAACTGGCTGTCTTGACTGGGCAGCTCACCTCATTCATGATGAAAACCAGCACCTAAGCCAGTCAATGCTCTCAGGAACAATCCCAACCCATGCTAGTAGTGGTTCTAGCTAGCATGAGAATGGGCAAGGACTCCTGTCTTGGTAAAGACCATGATATGTATTTGCATGACAATCACTAAATACCAGACATGGGCTTTTTCCCATTTTAAGAATGAAAAGAAAAATTCCATGTAAAATTGCCCCAAACTGACCCCTTCCCTGAAACTTTCTGCTTTGACATTCTGTTAAAAAAATTCCAGCCTGACTGTAGTCATGGGAAAGAATTTTCTCCTTAAAGTTGTTTTGGTCAGAAGGAAAAATAAATCTTTGTTTGCATGACTAGGTCTCAGTCATGAAAAACTGACCCCAAAAAATGCTGCTACAAGTTTCCTCTGACTGTAGAGACTCAACCCGGGGCATGTCATTCGAGAAGATGTATGCTTGAGCAGAGTGGGGACTGGAGAGATTTGAAGAAGGAACCTTGGAAGCTCCTTGTTTCTCACTGTTTTGTTTAGCACAGAGCACTCGAACCAAGCGAGACGCCGGTGCCGGGATGTCACGTAAACAGCGCTGAGATTGCGACACTGCCCACCGGCACCTCTGGGAGACAAACAGTTTTCCAGGCCTCTCAGACCTGGATGGGCTGGAACTGCTCCTTCCCCAGTGCCTGTGATGGGAGCCAGGCTGGTCAGGACAGGCAGTTTTGGGTCCCCTGCAGGGACCAAGCCACGTCCTGTCCTGCATCCCCAATGTCCATTCTGTCCCTGAGTCACGCAGGCACTTATCGAGGTTTGGGATGATTCATCAGTATTCTCCAGGCCTTTAGGGCTTGTGAAGCCAGACAGAAAATCTTGTAGAAATGGTTTTTCCTGTCTGAATCCCAGCCAGGCCTGTTTTGAGGACTACCTGGAAATAGCTGGAAGACAGGCTTGGCAGAAAAAATTCCCACAGTTCGAGCCCTGATCAGGGACTGNTTTCTCACTGTTGTTTTTAGCACCGAGCACTCGAACCAAGCGAGACGCCGGTGCCGGGACCGTGTCACGTAAACAGCGCTGAGATTGCGACACTGCCCACCGGCACCTCTGGGAGACAAACAGTTTTCCAGGCCTCTCAGACCTGGATGGGCTGGAACTGCTCCTTCCCCAGTGCCTGTGATGGGAGCCAGGCTGGTCAGGACAGGCAGTTTTGGGTCCCCTGCAGGGACCAAGCCACGTCCTGTCCTGCATCCCCAATGTCCATTCTGTCCCTGAGTCACGCAGGCACTTATCGAGGTTTGGGATGATTCATCAGTATTCTCCAGGCCTTTAGGGCTTGTGAAGCCAGACAGAAAATCTTGTAGAAATGGTTTTTCCTGTCTGAATCCCAGCCAGGCCTGTTTTGAGGACTACCTGGAAATAGCTGGAAGACAGGCTTGGCAGAAAAAATTCCCACAGTTCGAGCCCTGATCAGGGACTGGAAGCTGGACAAAGATTAAATCAAATTTTCTCAAATCTTAGGAAGTCCTGGGGTATATAAGAGAGTAAGGATATAAATCATTTCCCTCACTGCTCTAGGCTGGGCTTTCTGAAGGACATGAGTGACAGATGAACTTGGCTCCCCTATCTTTCTGGGACTTGGGATCCAAACTCCATGTGAATCCTCTGGAAATCTCCCCACATTCCTGGACAGAAGGGGGGCTTTTAAGTGGTGACTCCTGCCTTTTTCCCTCTGGAAACAAGATTGATTTCTTCATGTAACTTCCTTTGTCCTGTCCTGGCTTCAGGCTTTCCAACACTTAGTTCATCTTCTCCTTTGGCTGCACAGCAATTGCCAAGCAAGACCTCCTCTCTGGGAAGGATGGAAAAGTTGGTCTTTTTGTCCAATAAAACCAGAGCAGCTTTCAGACTTGGTCCCAAACGTCCTGCCTATAGTCTGGCATCAAAAGTTAAACCTTGTTATAAACACAGTCAGCCTATGGATGTTGGTAGTTGTTGCTGGCTTTCACGCTGGAAAATATCACTGGTGGACAAAAGCCTTAGAGGTTTCAGGCATTTGGCTCTGGTAGGGTACCAAGCACGCAAAATCATTTCTTGCATTAAGTCCAACCTAAGCAAACTAAATTGCAGCTTCCCTGATTAATACTTGAAGCTACAGATACAAAGGCAAAAATCAGCAGTTCAGACCGGAGCAGTATCTGAATTTGAAAGGCACTCACCATTCGGCCTTCAAGAGCACTTCTGAAGCTGCCTGTAGAGAAAATAATTAAAGAGATGAAAGATACAGTGACTGATAGTAATAAATCACATGCGGCTGTCTTTGTTCTCTCAGCAAATATAAATCACTTTTGCCTTTAAAATATAGGAACAAGCATTCTTCCCAGATTGCTTTGAATTTATTAGACAAGGTCATTAGAAATGTATTAGGGCAAAATCTGAATTTATTAACTGAGTTACTTAATAGCTTAATTGTTCAGTTAGAGAGGGTTGTGCACTCTGACTAGTGTTCAGGCAAGGAAGACAGCCAGGAATGCAGGTTCCTAGGCAGGAGGTGCCACTGTCCCCAGAGGCAGACTGCTGGAGTCACGGGCAGTGCGGTGGCACGGGGCATCTCAGACAGCTTCTAATCAGCATCAGGCAGCTGTGCTCCTGGAAACTGTCTTAAAATTGGCCAGGGTGTCTTTTGGGAAGGAAACCTGCTGCAGGGACTGCAGCTGGGCTAGGTCAGAGCTTGGATTAGGCTTCTTCATGTGTACTAAGTTGGGAAGCTGGGTGTCAGACAAATTTAGCTCCGTTTTGGTCCCCACTGGGGCCACCCAGCAGCTCTGCCACATGGAACTGTCTCCTGCCAACCAACAGGTTTGAATTCAACTGGACTTTTGTGTGTGCATTCGGGAGGTTCTTCCAGCCTTCACCTCGGACACACTGAGGCTGAGACTGCTCTTCAAGGGGCTCTCCTCACCGAGCTGCCAGAGGCACGTCCCTGCTGGCAGGACACGACACACCCCACAGCATCCCCTTCCCAGAAGGGACCATCTGCCTGGAGAGCCACTGCTGGAAGCAGCCAAAGCCAAAACTCATTTTCACATATGCTTCTCTTCCTCTGGGCAGGGCGAGGGAGGAGGCACACAGCGGATCTGAGTCACAGGCACCGATGGCACGTCTGAGGTTTTGGGTTCAGAGAAAGAAGAGCTGTCACCACAGCTGGCTGAGCTCATGGGGAGCTGCTGGGACAGGGTTTGCGGCACACTCTGGGGTCTGTTCAAAGCAGCACAGAGCTCAGCTCCTGGCATAGGAGGAAGAGACACCAAATACCATCTTTATCATGGCTTTCAGCTCACTCAGAAGCTGCTGCCACCCAAGCATCTGCAGCCTCCAAATGATAATAAAACTCATCACCTCCATCTTCTGCTCTCTCTTCTAGCTAAGTCAAACAAACCTGCACTGTGTTCAGCAGGCAAAGCCTCTGCTGAACCTGTCAGCTGGGCCAGCACCTTCCTCTGGGTCAGGAGATGTACAAGTGAAGACTTCCAGTGAGGACTGGTTCCTCCCAGGATGTTCAGTTCCCTGAAACAATATAATTTCCTCAGTTTTTCTTAATTTCCAGGTAGAATCTGGAGTCTCCCCTTCTTCTTTCTCTCCATGCTTGTTCTGCCTGCTCAAGAAGATCCAAGTACCCCAGGAGTCAATGTAAGACAGGTTACAGCTCTTGCTGCAATCAATGGGTATTTTGCTTTGTGGAAGGCTCCATGATTAGATCCACAAATTTTTCACTGTGGCAAGTTTTCTCTTTCTCCCTAACAATGGGTATCACCAGAGAAAGGAAGAAGGTAAGAGAAGAAAAGACAAATTTAATGACTGCAGTAGCAAACTTTATTACAGCAACTTTACGGGGGGAAAATGTCTCACAATCTTCACTGCGTAACAATGTCCCGACAGACATGATGTCATTGCGTCTTAGAAGGTGTTTGAGTTGGAAAATCTTTTCAACAGTGTTTTAAGGGTCGGCTTAAATGATTAATAAGGTTTATTCATGTGATTTATTATCTCCAAGAAAAAATTCAGTAAGTATGAAATATATTTGAAAGGGATGACAGTGTTTATTAATGTTACAGGTTTTATATTGCTAGACATTATCAAAATAAATATGCTCACCTAGAAGAGGAAAATGTAGTATCTAGTCAAATTTTATACATCTCTATATATGTGCCCTGGAAATTTGTGTTAGAAGGAAGAAGCAGGTGGGCAGAATATAATTTTGGACCTTGTGTCATGAAGTAACATGGGAGTTCACCTGTTTTCCCTGCTCACTAGAGGTACACCTCTATGTGATGTATATTTTGCTAACTCCATCCACTAATGCTATTTAATAATGTTTATAATTGCACATCTGTGAATATTTATCTAATGGACAATATCTAAATCTCCTCCCAATGGGACTTGTTGAAGTTAAACTTGCTCCACAGGCACAGGGAGGGCCAGCTGCTGGGGGTGAGAGCAGAACATGACTGATACCAAGATCAACCATGGTCGGCTGTTTCAGCCTTCCAGCTGTTCATCTTTGAAATTCCTCTTCCCACGGATAATGTCAACCTGAGGACAAAGCTATAGTTTCAGCAAAATCCTTCTGAAACCGGGCCCTACTTTTTGTCTTAAAAATCCAAAGAAAGACTGAAGCTGCTTTATTTCCAGTGGGAGTTTTTTTAATGGGGAAGTTTTCAGTGCCAAAATGGATTTGCTTAAACACAGCTTATTTTGAAGATCTCTGAATCACAGGAAAGTATTTTAGATTATTACAAATGAGGAGACTTAGGATCTTCTCCTACACCCACTACGTGATGACTCCTTACTCTCTTTTCTCATTAACTCTCTGAAGGTTAAAAAAATCCCACAGACATTCCTGTGTTCCCTTCAAACATTGGCTGGTCTCTGCCACCAGCCCAAGGGGCTCTGCAGTGCCATGGTCCTCAGCCACCAATGGTTTGCCCAAGCTGGGCTAAACCACATCCTAAACCACAGGCTGACTTCAGAACTCTCAGACTTGACTTCCTGAGACTCTCTTTCTCCTGTGTGAACTAGGGATAAGAATTTCCCTGACCTGATGTCACTGAGGTTAAGGGTCTGAGTGAGAAGTTCAATTTCCTCCCCAGGATTACTTTCTTTGTGCTCTCTCAAAGGACACCAGGATGACTTCTGCCTTCCTCACAATTCTGTACTGGGCACTCTGAGAATGACTGCTTCCAGCCCTGCTCTCAGCTCAGAGCACATCACACTAAGCATCTCCGTGGCTTCTGCCCGTGTGCAGAGTTGAAAGAAAAGTTGCCAGATAAGCAAAGCCTCTAAAAGAAGTTAGATTTCTTTATCTGGAAGTGTTCACTTCCAAAATTTTCAACTACCATCCACTGGGCACAAATACTGAGCAGACAGTCGCCTGTGTCCTGGGAGGGCTGCGGTCCTCTCCTGCTGCCCTGTAACTCCTCTACCCCACACCAAGGGCCCTGCTCATATTGCCAACAGAGCAATTTTGGCACCTCCTGGCACTTCTAACCTTTATTAAAATAAACCCAAATGGAAATTGCTTTCTGCCTCCTCTGGGGTTTCCATGGAGCAGATCTAATTATCTTTCTTTAATAGCACTAATTGGCGGCCTCGTAGCCCTGGCCCTTCAGTCCCCTGCTCTGCGCTCCCTTTATCCCTTGCACTGCCCTGGCCTCTCACGCTGGATGGGATTTAAGCATGGTCTGATGGTTTGTGAAACCACTTTGACTTCTTGCCCTCAATTCGCTCGTGCTACCTGAGCTCCCCGACCTGTTGACAGAGGAGCTTTCCTTTGTCTTTGCAAATTGACACAGCTGCACACTTCGCAAACAGACTCAGATGTTGAGCTTTGGGCTGAATGGACCCTCCAGATTAGCACAGGGAGAATCAGCTTTAAAAACGCTAAGCTGGAGCCAACAGCAGGAGAATGGAGTGAAGCTCTTTATCAGGATTCACTGCCATAGAAAGAGGCTCCCTCCTCTTGCAGTGATATTTACTTCCCTTTGGGAGGACATTCCTGGAGCCGATAGCTCATCCTGACCCTGTACCCGGAGTTAATTAGCCAACTGTATAATGGGGGGATTCGCCCGGAGATTACACGAGGTGATCTCTCACCACACACGCTGTTTGCTGAGTGGTTTGGGGCTCCTGGCAAGCACAAAAGCACACATGCAAGCAGCACAAAATCTGGCATGGGGGTGGGTGCTGCCACGGAGCTGGGCAGAGCTGCAGGCGGGGGCTGAGGCTGCGTCCTGCTGACCCCTGCCCTCCCAGGGTCCCACTCCCCCATCCTCGCGGCAGGCGTGGACGTGGCCACGTAAACCCTTGCAAGGCTCCTTCTGCAAATGGCTTGGAAAGCTGTCCACAGAGATGAACTTCCAAAGCTGGATCAAAACTGGTAGAAAAGACAGGTGGGGTCACTTCTGCCTTGCAGTAGAGCCAGGGTGGGAGCAGGGAGAAAGTGGCTGTCCGGGGAAGCCATCTGCTGCCCTGCCTTGTCTGGAGGCAAGGGGACGAGATCGACATTGGAGGCAATTAACACTGAACAACTTGTTGATGATTTTATAGCAGGTTAAAGAAAATGCCTCAAATAAAACTACGGGAGACCTTCTATAACTCTACATGGCTATAAATATGTATTAACTTAATTACTATCAGCAATTACAGCTCAGTTTGGGAACAGTTAAAGTGGGTGCACACAAAAAGGGATTATTATCCTTAGAAAATGAGTGTGAAGATAAAAGGGATTTAATTCACATTAGCTAATGAGCAGAGGCAGAGCTGCAGAAACAGCATCCCCCCTCTGCTTTACAGTGCTTGCAAAGGGGACAGGGAGCAGCCAGGCCTCACGTCCCAGGGCAAACCAGGGCCACGTTTGTGCCTGGTGAGCTGAAGGGGTGACACTTCGAGGGGTGGAAGGGAAGAGCCTGGCACCAAATGAACTGCCTGCCCTCCATGGGGTCACACACCCTACATTTACACCCTACATTTACACCCTCATGCTCGTTTACTTCATCCTCAGCCACTTCAGGGGTCTCAGGACCCAGCACCTGTCACCCATCCACTCTGCTCCTGGATGTCATTTCCCTCATTTTCTCCCTGGTTCTATGAATATATGTTGCTTTCAGCTGCAGGAGCTTGTGGGACTTATTGAGAATGGAAGGTCTGTATTTCACAGGCATCACATTTTCCCCAGAAATGCCTAAACTGACCCCAGAAAGATATAGAAAATCATCTCTCCTTAGACTGAGCATGTGTTTCTCTTTTTCCTGGCTTGTTACAGTGGTTCCTGACCCTATCCCTGAAAGATAAATGCCTGATTTCCTGTTAAATGTGCCCTGATTCCCTTTCCTGGTTTTGAGTATTGTTATAACATTCCCTACTAAATTGAGTATTCTTCTATTTCTTCTTCCTATCATGATTTTTACAAGTTTAGCCACCTGCTCATTTTTCTGTGCAAAATTGGTTGAGCTCTGCAAGCTCCAGAAAGCTCATTTTTGCCTTCAAGTAATTTTTTTGACTCTCTCGGCACTTGCCAACTTTTCAGCTCACTTTTGCAGTGTGAGCACCAGAAGGTGATAAGCTCTTTCCTGCAACAGTGTCCCAGGACCTCCTTGGTGTTTAGTCACAGCAGTATCACTGCTGGAGCCAAATCCTCCTTTCTGAACCACAAAGTTCTTAGTCCTCATCCTGAGCCCTTCATCACCTGCTGATCCCTCTCAGTGCCTCAGCTCATCTCCAGTGCAATTAACATTGTCTTAAACATTCATTCCCCACTCTCACTGGCGTGCTTGAAAGTTGAATTCTCAATTAACTATTAACTCATGTTTAAAAGCCAACGGTTAATCAAAAGCATTGGAATATTTTGCCTTCTGCTCCTGTCTCTGGTGAGCTGTTTCTCTGACTAACCAAGCAGGGGCTGCAGTGGCTGGGGGTGATGCACAGAGCATTTCCCAAGTGCCTCTCCCAGCTCTGCCCAGCTGCCTTTGGCACACATGGCCACGCATGGCTCCTGCTCCACAACACAGACCTGCATTTCAGACTCCCTCGGGGCTGGGTTGCTGGGGTCTCCAGGGCACCCTGGGCTCATCCTGAAACTGCTCCTGCTCTTTGAAGATGCAAAGTGCCCTTACTCACAATCCCAGCCTTTGAGACTGGGGAACAGAGCTGGGAACCTGGTGAGATAAAGCTGCTTTGTGATGCCAGTGCCTTTGTCATGCACCGAGGCTGCCAATACAATTGCAATGTCCCTTATCAAGTGCTTAGCTCAACCTCCCAGTTTGGACCAGGAGGCAGAGAGGCTGCCTAGGGAAACTCAGGGAGGTGGGGGACACGGCTAACAGGCCATTCTGTAGCCCTGAGAAATGGAAAACTGGGCAGGTTTTGAGAATGGGGAAAGGATGATGAATGGATGGTCCTGGACTATGTTGACTTCTAAACTTGGGCACAGATAACCTTTCCAGGCTGCTGCCTGAGCATAGAAGCTTTTCCTGTTCTTCCTGATTGCCACCCCAGACCTGCCTTTTCCAAGGTCCCCATCCAGCTGACACTGACTGAGCTGGGAGCAGCAAGATCAGCTGAGCACCCAGAGACCAGTGCCTGTGAGTGATGGACAGGAACACAGCAAACTGGGGTGCTCAGTGTGAGCAGGGATGTTGTTTCACTGCCTTACAAATCACATTTATCACTATGGAATATGACTCTTACAAATATCATTGTCATCATGCTTTTGCTCCCTGATCCACGCCTTCAGTGCCGAGCTCAGTTCACCTGTGCTCAGCTGCCCTTACTGTTAATTATCCCTGCAAATGACAAGCCCTCTCAAAGGCTCCTGCCACCACCCTGGCTAAGAGACCTGTCTAAGGAGGAGCCAGGGTCTGGGCTCTGGAATGACATTTGGAGCAGTAGCAACGTTTGAACACAATGGTATTTCCTTCTGAGAGAAAAAAGACCCTTCAGCTTGTTTTCTCTCCCCCACGCCCCCCTCCTAGAGGAGATATTGCCAAGGCTCACAGATGGGATCGTTTACAGTTTCCTTTTGAGCTGCCTTGGCCCTTTCAGGTTTTGTTTATTCGAGCTGAGCTGTCAAACAGGGGAGGGTGGGTTGGGGAAGGCCTCCCTTCCATATTCTGATTTGGATTGGGGTTGCTCAAATTCCCCATCTGACAGAAGATGATTGATGAGAACGATGCTGGCTGTAAACCTGGGAGGCTTTGGAGATCAGGCAGCTCTGCTCTTTGCAGGGCCTTAAATCCCAGTTGTCAGAGCAATGTGGGGAATGGCATCCCAAGGTAATTACAAACCAACAACAGGAAAAGCCACTGGCAGTGGCAGGCGTTCCAGCATTGCCATGGAATGGCTGGAGAGGCAGTTGGGGTTTTTTTGGTTTACTTTTCTTGTGAAAACATGCACACATGGTCCTGAGCCGAGGTCAAAATATGCTTACAACAAACAGGATCTGGAGAGGATGGGGAAAGACAAGACACAGCAAAAAAATTGCCTGGAATGTTTCTAGAAGAGCTGGGGAGCACCCCAGAGAGGAGGAAGTCATTGCTACATGCAAAATCTTTGGCAATTACCCTGGCAGCAATGGGATAAATACATCCTTAAGAGCATGAAACCAGCTGGGACAGTGCTGGTCCCCCCTGATGGCCAGAGTTTCCCACAGCCTCCTCTCCTGCAAGCAGCACAAGTGCCAGCCTCAGTTTCTCCAAACCAAGCCTTGGAGGAAAAGGAGAGGAGATAAATGAGAGGATGAGATCCCTGTTTGACTCGTGGGCCCAGGAGGCAAAGATGGGAGGCATGGGATGCCATCACATGTGAATCAGAATGGTGGCCCTGCCCCCAAGTGCATGACTTGATCAGCAAAGCTCTTCAGGGAACATGTACAGGGAAGCTGGACTTTAATCTGGTATGGTGCATGTGCTAGCAATGGCTTTCAGCAAAAAGAATTCATCAGCATCTTTTGTCATGCCTGATTCAGGCAGGTCAGTGCTGCTGAGGAAGTGTTCCAGGGCTGTGTGGGATGGGGATGCCTGTGCCCATGCTGGTAGCTCCTACACCAGGCACTGGGCCACAGTTTCTCCTTTCCAAACAGGACTGGCAGCAATTTTCATAGCTGCTGCTGAACAGACATGCCCTGGTGTTAGACTTGTTGGACTAGAGGCTGTGTGACCTGGGTTAGGTCTCCAAGAGCTTTCTCCAAAGCTGTAAGCACCCAGAAGCCTTTGGACTGGAGATTTAACAAAGCCAGGAAAACTGAGCTAGAAACTCAGGGTGAAACAAAGCCCTAAACTAGATGCACTTAAGAGTAGCTGCTCCAGTTAGACTGGCTGACTCTGCAGGGCTGGGATGGGAAGGAGGGGATTTCCCCTCCCTTCCCCTGTGCTGCTGGTTTAAATCCAACCACAACTGAGCAGTAAATAAGAGTTACCACCCGGCAGCTGCTGGATGACCTGTGTGCAGTGAGTCACTGAGCTCTGGCCACATAGCCCTGCAGACAGCAGCAGCAGAGGACTCCTGGGCTGAAAAGTGCATTTTCTTTGGGAGTGTGCTCTCATTTGGGTGAGCCCTGCGGCACTCTCTGTGCACCAGTGCTGCAGAGCCATCCTGGGATGCAGTGATGTGCCCCAGTGCTGCAGACACATCCCACAGCTCAGCAGTCTGTGCACACCAGTGCTGTGCCACCAGCACGACAGCCAGCACCTGTGTGCTGCAGCTCACCCACTGGGATTCATGGGGCCAGAGGCAGAACAGTGCCAATGGGATCATGTAACTGGAACAGCCATAGTTAGAGGGGAGCCAGTGCCTTGTGACTCTGCTGAGTGATCTGTGATCAGCAAAAGAGAGTCCTGGTGCTGTGGCAGATCAGGCTGAGCCTGTAGCAGCTTGGGCACATTCATAACTGCCTTAGTGGCATTGGGTTACTCATGTGGGGCAGGGTAAATGTTTGAATACAGGGAGGATGTCTGACAGCTCCCCAGTGTCTCATGGACCTGACAAACAGAGGGGGATTTGAGCAGATGTTTGAAGGGCAGAGCAGACTTTTTCTAAGAACTTCCTCTCCCGGGTAGATAGGACAAAATGGGGATAAAGCCAAGCAAAAACACATGGCTGCTTATTTACCACTTATATTCAGGAGAGCTGAGCCTTACACACCTCCCACTGTGATGGGACTACATAAACACATGAGGACACTCAGGTCCTGCCCCGGAGTTTCAAATCTAAGATAAGGAATTTAGAAAAGCAAAACAAAACAAACTTGGAGGAGTAGCAGCTCTTCAATCTCACCGTAGATCTCCATCTGGTAAAAGAAGTGCAGACAGGGGCATGTTCTCTCCACATCAGCTGCACAGCAAGAGCGGCTTAGATGAACTCTCCTGGCTGGTAATAAAATGATTTTACATATGTAGGAAGCAGGATGTGCAAAGCCCAGGAGTCTGATCTTGTTTCTGAGATCAAACAGAGTCTTATTGTACAGGGGTGTGGAGCTGATGTAACTGTCTAGTGTGCCGGACACAATCGCCGTGGTTACGCAGCTGGACCGGAATAAAGCAAGTCTGTATCTGAACTCATTAATTTTTACAACCAACTGAACCCCTCTGCTGCTTGCTTTTGCCTTTTTGGTGGCAGAGGACTGTCATGCCGCAGCAGAGGGGCTCCCCAGCCATCAGCCCCTTGCCTGCAGGGTGGCAGGTCGGGGCTGGCATGGTGGGAGCAGCCAAATCCCTGTGACTCTCCCCCAGCCCAGCCGTCCACTGGATCCCTGGGGATGCTCAGCCAGCTGCACGGGTCCGTTTCTGAGACAGGCCAGGAGCTGCAGGGATTAGGGATGAAAATACAGGCTTAACGTGAGCAGAGCTGTTGCTCTGACAGCCTCAGGTTATGTCAATGTTTCCATTAGAAACCCCTGGTTGCAAGGTTTATAGCTTGGCTGTGAAACTGCCCTCCAGGCTGGGCCCTGGTGAGCCAGGGAAACTCACGTTTTTCTGCTGAAATATTCGATGCAGCTGCTCCCACACTTGCACATTGCTTCTCACAGGCAGGCAAATCAGGGGGGCTCCTTCAGCAAGCTGTGTGGGCAGCAGGACTTGGCATGCTGCCCTGGAAGCCGAGAGAGACTCCCTGAGTGGCCTTGCCTGCCTCAAGGACAGTGCTGTGTCCCCAGGCAGGCAGGGCAGGGCAGGGCAGGGCTGCCTGGGCAGCACTCACACCATGGAATCCCAGGCTCACAGGTGATGTGGCAGTGCAAACAATGAGGTGACTTTACCAAAAGATAAACCAGATGGACAGCACCAGAGCCAGGGCTGGTGAGCTGCAGCAGGGTGAGGGTGTGGGACTGAGACTCCTGGTTTCTTGTGGCCACCAGACAAGGACTGGGAAGCCACCTCATACTCCCTGCTATGACTATGCCTGTGCTCCCATGGTGTCCTCCCCTGGAGCCTGGCCAAGAGCTGCACATCCTGGCCCAGGTGCCTGACACACGGCCATGGCCCAGGAATGACGCCAGCCCAGAACTTGGCTGGAGGCTTTCCTGCAGTGGTCAGAGTCCTACAAGAGGCTCTCCTGGCCAGCAGCTTGCTGAGCCTGGATCTCACCCTGGCCTGGCTGCTCGCCCCTGGGGCGTGCTGCCTGGCCGTGGGACAAACACACATCCAGGCCTCCTCCCTTCATCCCACCCTTTCTCGCTCCTGGAAAGCTGCTTTTGAGATGGATGTATTTGCCTGTTTTAAAGAGCTGTGAAGAGCATTTGCAGGCTGGGATTTCACTGTGAGCACGATCTCCCAGGGCAGGCAGGACTACTTTCTTCCCTTGTTCTTTCCACCTGGAAGGCCAGACAAGAGGAGAGAGGCCAGCCTGCTGCTGGGCATGGCAGTGGGCCCCCAAAGGCATGGCACACACTTCCCTTGCAGGGGATACATGCACATCCCCTGCCCAGCTGTGAGAGCACCTGGTTTCACACAGAGGTCCTGCAGGTGGGCAGCACTCTTCATCCCAGGCTCTGTGTTTCCCTCACCACCCCAAGGGGAGGCAGTGGGAGGGTAGGGAGTACACTCCAGGGGTAAAAGCTCTGCCACCAGCCTGGAGACACAAAAAGAAATACAAAATATTAAGGAATAATTTTCAGCTTTTACCCCCATTACAGCAAGGCATCCCCATTTAGATTTACAGCTAACACTGAAGTGTATTGAGCATTTTAGCAGGTGGTCTCAGGCTATTGCACATCACAGGCAGGCAGGAGTGGCACAGCTGGGGCAGGCAGTGTGGGAGAGAGGGCAGAGAGCAGCTTCTGCTCCTGGCTTGGAAACAGCCTGTGCTCTGTGTTCCCATCCCCAACCATCCCACTGGAGAGGGCTCTTCACTGCGGCTCTGCTTGGCTGCCCCACCATGCCCAAGACACTCCAAACTGCAGGCTCTGCTCACCCAAAAACCAACAGAGAGGAAAAAAGAAGGGAAAAAGAAAAAGCCCAACTCCTTGCTGTTTTTCTGCTGCCTTTCCAGTATACTTGAGTTACCATGGTTAGCTTTCCACTGTTCTCCTTGACCCCTGCAGCTTTCCCTTATGAGTTAGTGTCCTGGAATGTCTCTTTACGAGGTGCCTACAGAAGTAAAGCTGACCTGATGCCAGTGCCCCCACACTGAGGACTTTATTAGTTTTTTAATTTTCTGTCTGGGTGCTCTCACTTGCCTCAAACTTTCCACAGCTGCTAGGATTTATTAATGAAGGAGGTTCATTTGTGTCTTGCCTCCCCTTCCCCTGCTCAGTTAATTGGTGGTGTTGCTTTGCCAGTNGGGGGGGGGGGGGAGGTTCAGGAGATTTGGGCAAAGATTTTGCTTTGCGCCAGCAAAATCTTCACCCAGATCTCCTGAAACCCCCAAAAATCCCAAGAGACACATGGGGGCCACAATGAGAAGGAACTGTCCCAACAGAAACATCGGATGTGGCAAGTGGAGCCCAACCAAGGAGACAGCGCTGGGACCAGGAATGCTGAAAACAGCTGCACTGTTCCTGCTGGGGTGCAAATACCAAGACTTAGGGGATAAAATAATTTTGGTTCTCACAAAAAGCATAAGTGCTTAAAAATGGCAATGGGAAGGTTTCTCCTTCTCTCTCATGCTGAAGGGGCCCCATGACACTGAGGCTGAGGAGGAGGAAGAGGCTGAGGGGTGATGAAGGACATGCAGAGATGCACTGTGTGGACAGGAGAGAGGATGAGGAAGGAACAGAGACACCCAGCAACATAAAACCCATAAACAGAGCCAAAAGGATGCAGAGAGGGAGGAGAAGAGACAGACTTTTAAGGCATGAGGAGAAACAGACAAATATTTATTTGTCCATAAAGTAAGTCTCCATAGCAATGAAGTGCTTCACAATAGATTTTCAAAACAAGCCCAGCCACACTGCATGCAGCAGGAGATGTGTCACCTGCCTTCCTGGGGGTGGTCGCTCTCACTCGAGGGGCTGCCAGCCTGGCACAGGGCTGTGGGCAGGGGACAGGGAGGGACTGTCCCTTGGGAAGCATCAGGCAGCCCAATCCATGCCCTGGGAGTGGCAGTGGGGTTATTGCTGTGCCAGGGGCAAGGTGAAAGCAGTAGGTGGATTTTCAGAGCCATGTCACGTGTTGGGACCATCCCAGGGTCTGGCAAGTGTGAGATGCATGAGCACAGTCAGGCTCAGCAAGCAAGGAAAAAGGACATGCCACCCCAAATGGCTGGGAAGACAAAGGACTTGAGGGGTGGGATGAAACTCCAGCTGCCATGCAAGGAGCTGGTGATGCCACCCAGATTGGTGGCCACCTCAGGTGAGGAGCATGGAGCCTGTGGGCCCTGTCACACCTGATATGTAGCTCTGGGGCTAAAGGGCACATTGAATTCATTACGGAGGGAGCAGCATCTCCTGGGCAAGTGCCAGGAACAGAAACACTTCCATGCTTTACAGCAAGGGCAGGTCCTGTGAGGACCACACAGGAAGGTGTAGGGGGTTCCCCACATCATCCTGCCCCAGAGGATGTGAGATGGTTGACAGGGGCCAGATCCTGAGCCCTGGCTCTGTGGGCAGGCCTCCCCTGCTGCTCATGCCATGTGAGGCTGCTGCCTGACCCCAAAATATCTCAGCAGCTGTATCAAGCACCTCTCTTAGAGCTCATGCTTAGACAAATGCCACTGCAAATAATTTGGCTTCAACCAGGAGGGACATAAATTCCATTATTTTGATGTCAGCTGCACAATTTGTTCCTGTAACAAGGTGTTTTAACCTCACTTCATATTCATTGTTCTGCCTGCTTTGATTTTACTGTAAATGACTGAATTTGCTTTTGATCTGGTGCCAGTGCCCCATAAATCTTGACACTTGCTGTAAGAAAGGAAAGAGCCCTCCCCACTGTTTGGTTTGCAGGGGGTAGCAGTGAGGGGGGCTGCCAGGTCACCAGGAGGGTCTGTGCAAGGATCCTGCACCACCTGAAGCAAGGTTTGGCTCTGACCGTCCACCTGATTTTTCCAGGCAGGGAAACAGTCTGTAAGAGGGGAAAAGGTGGCAGGGAGGAGGAGCTGCATTCCTCTTAAAACCACAAGCTTCGAGCCAGCCTCATTCAAAGATTCACAGCTCCTTTGAGGACCATGCCGGTACTCTGAGCTTGTGAGAAAACCCCAGACCAAGCACAATTTGTGTGGTTTGAGGTTTCAACATGACCTGCTTTTAAGTGTTTCGGTTCCCACCACCTCTTCCACAGTGTGCTGGAGGTAAAAAGGGGCAATAAAACCATCCCCCACAAAACCCACACTTAACTGAACATTTCCAAACCCAGCAGCACTTGGGGGATGGAACCTTCCATTACTGCCATTGCCCAAATTCCTCCTAGCCCCTCCTGTTTTCCAGCCAGTGTATCTCCCTGTGTTTTGTTCCTCATGTGCCTGAGTGTTCCCTGGAGACTGCCTGGCAGCGCAGCCCGATGAACTGTGGAGGTATTGCTTGCAGAAGACTCTGTTCCCTGGAGCCTGCCTGCCCTGGAAGTGCCCGTGCCCAGCAGGGATTGAGGCGCCAGCCCCAGCACTCACACCAGGGTGAGAGTCAGACTCGTGACCAGGAGGAAGCCACAGCCTGGCCTCCACCAAACAATTGGCGGAAAGGGGCCATGGCCTTGGCCAACACCCTGGGGATGGGGACGGCTGCCTGCACAGAGGACAGGCCTGCTCCTGCCCCAGCTGCGTCCCAGCTGGGTGCCTTACCCTGCTGCTGCCCACGTGCATGGGCTCCTTCAAAGGGACTTGGCCCACGTTCCAACAGAGGAGCGTGGGAGCACAGGGAATTGGGATGGTGGCCAGCATGAGGTGCAGAGTGGCCGGGCTGCACGGTGTGGTGCACAGTGCCTGGCTGGCACAGCACAGTGCTCGGTACACAGTGGGTGCCACAGTGCCCCGTGTGGGGTGTCCACTGCAGAGTGCCCACAGTGCCCCGTGTGGGGTGTTCAGTGAGTGCCCACAGTGCCCCGTGTGGGGTGTTCA
>VZRX01005226.1:0-17523 GCA_013398075.1 Notiomystis cincta | reverse complement strand
GAGCTGCGGCGCCCAGGGCCGGCAGGAGGCTCCCCCGCGCCCCGCTGCCCGCCGCGTTGGCCGCGCCGCGCACCAGCAGGGCAGCACACGCGTCTGGGGCCTGCGTGCTACAGCCCCAGAGCTGTGCTCTGTTAAGCAGAGCGGGACCTTGCAATCATAGGCAGCGCATGGGGTCACTTGTTCTTTATATTCAAATCTGTCAAACATTGTGTCATAAAGGTCACTTTGCACTGACAGAAACAGTTGAGATTTCTCAGCAATATGAGCGAAGCACTGCAACAATTTCAAAAATACATCTTAATTTATGACCGGCATGTAAGCTTACTTTTCTTTGTCATTTGTCTAATGTAGGTTGTCTTAAAGCAAATACATACATTTATTCTGGAAGTACAGAAAAATAACACAGGATAGAAAATGTCAGGCTATCCAGAACATTTGACAATTTAAATACAGATAAACCCAACAGAAAGGAATGAATCATCATGTCGTAGCCTTTACTGTAAAATAAAATACATAGTTGTTGTCAAGGAAAGAATAATTTTAGTGCACAAAGAAAATGTCCATTATAATGCAAATGTACATGGAAAAGAAATGCTTACTCATTAGTAATGGAGATTTACTTAGCTGTAATTGAAATAGGGAATCTGTATGTTGGAGAATGTGACATCCTGCTGTACAATTAGCATACCATTAAGGAGGAGATGTGAAGCACATACTGACAGTAAAATTAACAATAACTTAGAGGTCACAATTGTAACTATTAGGTCACTTCCATACCACAGCAAGCCCGTAATTATTATAAAAAAAAAGATGTTAAAACAAGTAATAAATTTTCATTTTCATATAAATTATATGTAGGCATAGCACATAAAAACAGTATAACCTCCTTTCTTAGACTTTGTCTAAAAGGACCACTTTGCCTTTTTATAATGCACATTCCATTAACATAGCTCATTTCTTACCTGTTAATCTGTTTTCTCCAAGTCCCTTAATGGTAGCCCAGATACTCGGTATTAAGTCACTCTACTATCAGGTGGAGAGAGGAAAAGGGAGGGGGGAAAAAAGCAAAACTCTATTCATAAAACTCCCCTTTATGGGGATTTGCTGGTTTCACACTGTTGAACTAGATCTCCCAAACAATCCAAATTATGGATATCCTTTGGACCCAACCAGTAAGCTAAAAAAAAAAAGGGTCACATAGATGGGAAAGACAGTTATAAGTCAGTTACCCTTGGTGCAATCGTGTTTATTTACGAATAATATACATACAGTTCTGTTGTCCTAAATTCAAGATGATGCAAATGAAGGAAATCATTTCCCATGGAGTTCATGGTTCCCAGCATTTTCTGTGTAGCACTTGTCCCAGAGCACTCTTTGAAGTCTTTTTCCCCCCAGGTGTTCTGTTTTAAGTGCTTCTCCAGAGTACCTTTCATGTGTGTGCTGCTGTGGTTCCCCTCTCTCTCCCCTGTGCTCACGCACAGCTCCTTCCAAATCACCGGATTTTCCTTCAGACCCCCCTGTGCACAAACTCCTTGTCAGCCCTGCATGGTGTCTGTGCTTTAACAGTCCCTAGAACTCCAGCTGCCCAGTGGGTAAGAAACTTAAAGCAGTTTTTGACTAGTCTAAAGGAAGACTTTTAGCAGATACACAGCAGATTTCACACACTGTGTATCGTTAACACTTTAGGTCTGTCACAGTGATGGGATCTAGAATGGCAACAAGGTCCATGCCAGCAGAAAGAAGTAATTTATAACACGTAAATTATTTTAAAATAGTAGTATTTGCATGCTACATTTAGTTCAAGACATTTTCAAATCAACAGCCGAAGACTTTAGTGTAATCTTTCCATGACTATTTCATAATCCTTTAAAGAATGTCAATAAATGAGCTCCTGTTATTTCTCAGATTCCCATTTCTTTAACATGTAATGAGATAGGCCATGCCCAATTTAAAGATATAATTTCTGAAGCAAATGTTCTGGATTCTGATATTTTAGGATTTGGGAACAGTCATAAGGAACACTTCCATCTCTTCTCACCTCTATCAGCTTTAACATCAGAATTCTTTGCATTTTTCTCCCTTCAACTCAGAGAGAAGCTTTTAAAATCATGGGTTCTGATGTTAAGGATTTTTGCTGGTCTTCAGTAACTCTTCACTGGAATCCAACAAAGTTGACTACCAGCCCATATCAAGTAGAAAGATACACTGAAATAAATGCCTCTCACAAGAATGATGCAATTTTTTTTTACATCTTTGATTTTGCTTAGGTTTTGCAATATGCATCCATCATCATCTGCTGTTGGGAAGTAATTCCTTTAATCTTTCATATTTCAAACTTTCTGCCGTAAATTAAAAGCCTTTATTATACTAAAAAGTGGTGGTACTGCATTCTAGCATGGCTGTATCTACCATTTCATTACTCTTCTCTGGTATCCAGGTCCTCTCCTTAAGAGGACTCAGAGTGTGCTGCAGGAACCCATGCCCCCACTCACATTAAACAAAGCAGCATCTATTTCTGTCTAAACACATTTTCCGACCAGGATAAATCAGTTCCTTTCTATCTTTTTCAGGCAGCATCTGCTCCATCAAAGCTTTCTCAATTAGACATGAGCTTTACTAAAGGTAATTGCTAAAACCTTGCAGTACATCTTTATGACTCATGAATATCAGGAAACACGGTAGGGGTGCACTACCTATGCAACTTCTGTCCTCCAGTAAAAAACCTGAAGAAATCCTTCTTACTTGTATATTTGCTGCAAATAGCTACTGTCCATTTCATTTATCTGTTTTGTACTTCTCTCAAGGTGTAAATAGCAGAATCCCTGCCCCACACAAAAGGCAGCCTGAAACAGGCTCAGATGGGAGCAGTTGTTACCAGCCCTTGTGAGTGCTAACCCAACATTTAGCTCAGCTTTGAAATGCCTCCCTTTGCCCACTGGTCTTGCAATTCTATTCAACTTCCAAGAACCTGCTCTGGAGTAAGAGGAGTTTTACAAATTTGGCTGATTATCTGTGGAGCTGCACAGGCTGGAGCCTTACTCCTTTTTTTTTTTTTAGAGAGTGTAAGTGCATGTGGAATGTGCACACTGGCCTCTATTTTAAACAGGCTGTATCTCATTGGTACAGTAGCCAATAAGAAATCTCCAGTTTATCAGGGGTCTCTGGCAGATGTGCCAGTTCCCACTCAGAGCCCAGCATGCACCAAGTACTGCCTGGGCTGAACAAACATCACGTGCCATGGAACACCACTGCCGGTGTGCTTTCAAACGCGCTGGGGATGCTGTGTGTGTTTTCACCAGAGGCCTTAGCCTGCTCTCAGGGCAGTCTTCCCAGTGGCCTTTGGGTCAGCCTTCTCTTCGTGCCACGTCCCTGGCTCCATCTCTTCCTTAGCAAGCATGAATCCTCCTGTAAACATCCTTTCAGTAGGCTACAGAATCTGCTTTTATCTTTTCATCAGAACAATGATGAAAAGGTTAGGCTTCAAACTGAGGAAGGTGTGATTAATTCCTTGATGGCTCAGAGGACTTACTCCATCTTTGCAGCAGGTAAATGGTGAGTTAGCTGTTTAATAAAGTATTTCCCTTTCATCATTGCTGTAAAGGATCCATGTTTGATCAGGACGATTGCTTTCCAATGATAAAAGTTTCTTAGATCATCACATGTTTTACATTTAATGCTAGAGCAATGCTTTGGGGTGAATTCAGCACCAAAATAAGCTTATTTTCTCCCCTGCAGTTTTCCTGTATCCATGTGTTTACTAGATATATTTCTTCCTGTTTTGCATCTATGTTTTTCCTACTGCTTTTGCTCATCAAAAGTGCTCAGCAAATAAACAAGCATCCATCTCTCTTTCAAAGCCAAAAAGATTTCAGCAGCTAGAATCCCTTTGTGAAAATTGTTTCACTTTTTCTTTTTCTAGAAAACTACCACAGCAGGTAGCTACAATGTGTGCTTTTACAGACAGGATAATCTATCCATTCAGATCAGTTGCCTTTACAGATTCTTTCCTTCCCTGACCTGGGCTTTATCTTTAAAATGGCTTCCCATAGTCTGACTCTGTAGGACACTTTGTAGGTATTCATTATTCATATTTTATCCCAAAGAAATCCAAAGTAATTATGAATTCATATGTCCTCACAACTACTGAGGCATCTTGCTTGATTTCAAGTACATTTATTTATTTATTTGTTAATTATGGCCAAGGTTTTAGCATCTTGGAAATTAATTGGAATTTCTTGTTTTACATGATTTTAAAATTCTCTTATATTAGAAACCCTTTCTATTCTAAGAAGAACCAATACAAAACCATCAGTCAGGGGAAAGACCAAAATCTCTTTCTCCGTAGTGCATATTAAACACAGAAGTATTTATGGGCTTGCAACAATCCATTTCCATTTTCTTCACTGGTAACTGCTTCCTCTTCTGATGCGCTGATGCAGGAAGACTCAGGTTCTGCAGAGAATTCCACATCCTCTCAGAACACTTTTGACTTTCTTTCACTGAATTTAATCTGCAAGCCCATTAATTAATTTAATTTATTGCCAGTTTGTCTTATTAATTTATTGCCAGTTTGTCTTAGAAGTTTTCAGTTTCTGGCAGAAACCACCCAAGTCTTCTCTGGATTCCTGCCAGGACAGGTAGATTTTATTCCCCTTCCTACCCTGCAGCCATGTTCTGGACAATTTGGGGTGACAGCCCCCAAAGTCCAGAGCCAGGCTCTAGCTCCCAATGCTAAAGAACTGAGCTGTCTTCAAGAAGTGTAGTAGCAGCCAAACTGCTTAAACCTCTGTCACACTTATCAGCTCAGCCTATGAGCTGTGCTCCTGAAGTAACAATTAAATCTCAGTTTCTTTCCCAAGAAGATCCTGTTTGGGTAGTAGCAGTGTACATTATTTAAGGTGAGACAATACAAGTATTCTCCTCCAGGATATTAGAAATAGAAAATAATTTCAAGTTAAAATGGTTTTTTTTCTTTCTTCCCCTTCCAAGCAAGTTCAAGGTTAATAGAAACTTTCACCTTATCTCCTCAGAAAGTGGATTCACTCTGCTATTAATGTCACAATTTTTGACTTAGCTTGAGCCAAGAGGAGGTTTGTAGGCTATTTTCATTAGGGAGATAAATCCATGATGGAGTGAAGTATTTATCAGGTGCAATGCCTTTTATTTCCACATTATGGTTTTGTTCCCCTAGAAAGAAGGTGAATCCAGGCCAGAAATAAAACATCTCTTTGCTTTTAATTCCAGGTCTCCTTTCAAGAACTGTGTACAAAAATGGTCTTCTTCCCTTTTCTTGCTTAAAATATGCTCACATTGCTTCTCTGGTCTTATTTTGCAGTGCTTCTTTAGGTTGATGTTTCAGCACACACTGAAACATTTTATCTGAACCAACAGCAGAACCTCCTACACTGGTTCCTTAGATCCCTTGTCCATGTGTGCTGTGCTGTAGGTGTGGCTGATATTGTTTCAGCTGTCAGTGACAGAAAGGCATGAGGACTGCATTCATGGTGAATGAAGCATGAATATTAATAAGCCCATCAGCTTCAATGAAGTTTCATTCAGTGACCAGCATGACATAATAATAAAAGATTCAAATCAGTTGCCAGAGATACAGAGCATTTTGAACCCACAAAGTTAATAAAAACAACACTACTAGGTCAGGGTGGGCACAAAAGGGGTAGAAAAAACCCAAGATGCTTATTTTCAGAACAAACTCAAGACAGACTGATCTATGTCATTATTCTATTAGCATAATTTAAATCTCATGATGGAACCTTTATACAGACTAGTTTGATTAGTTTACTTCAAACTCAAAGGTAAATTCTCATTCTTAGAAATGCCCTTTTGATCAGAAAAGAACATTTTGTGAAATCTGTGAACAACGTTATCAGTATCTCAACTCCAGAATGGAGAGTGAAAACCTCAAAGAAGGATACAGCATTACATCAAGTGAATTTTTAAAAGTCAAGTTGGCAAAGCTGAGAGAGTCAAGTGAAGATGCTGACAAGGTTGTTTTACCAGTTTAAAAGAAGCAGCATCTCTCTGCAGTCAGATGGAGTCTACTAGTGTCACCTTCAGTAATGTGAAGATCCTGCAAACAGTGTGAACTCCCTTTCCAGAGAACAAAAAATAAGGATGAGCAAAGGAGAGGAAAGAAATACCCCTGAACAGATGGAAAGAGAAAACCAAGATTTGTTTAGTGAGCAGAGAATTGCTCACTATTCTTAACCCATCTGGAGGCAGGAAGAACCACTGGAATGGCTGTGAGGCCATTCTCATGAGCTGCATGTTAACAGCCTTGTGCAAAGACAGAAAAGGGTCTTGGCTTTCATGCAGAAAAAATTCTCATCCACGAGTTGGGAATTCAGAACTCTAATTTGCTTTTCTAGGACAAAATAGTCTCTGCTCTGATTTGATGATTCAAAAATATTTGCTTTTCTGGACTTTCACAAATCCACTAATTTTTGGTTTAATAATAAGCAGAATCATATCTACAGTTTGTGACAATAATTTGAAAGAAAAATCACTGCATTTAGCACATGGCAAACTGACTTTATGGCAGTATTTTGGAAAATTAAGCTCCAAATGATGGGACCTTAAAGGATGGAAAGACAGACAGAAAAGAAAGATCCAAAGATTTTCAGAAGCTCATCTTCCTTGAATGTACTTGTGTGACCAGGCTGGTATGTGGCCTGACCTCAAAGCCTCCTCAGACTCTCCCTGATGAGTGGTACTAAGGGATGGAGGTCAATTTGAATTTTTTTCTCTCATGGGATAAATCATTAACTCTTTGCATCAGTGAATCACCAACTGTAAAGAACACTGGTACTTCCACAATAATTAGGAATTTATCTGGAACATTCCAGTCTGGAAAATTCTCAATTTGTTCAATATGTGAAAAATATGAACTAACATGGCTTGGCCTATGCTTTGGATCAGTGAATTCACACAGGACCTTCCATTAAAGGCAATACAGACAGATAAGGCAAATGGAGAAATGTTTTAAACACTGAAGGAGATTTTTCTTCATTTGGTGTGACATATTCTTCCTCTTTGTGCTCTCCAGTTGTAAGAGCTTTCATGATGAAGGCATTGGCTGTCACTATTGCTGTTTCATATTATTCTTCTGCTCCTAACTGAAATGAATGGGATGCACATTAAAACCATTCCTCAGCCTAGTTATTCAGAAGCCCCCAGCTTGCTAGCAGGAACTGGTAGCTATTCAGGCTGGTTTTCCATTGAGGTTTGGGTTTTTCTGTTGTTGTTTGGGGTTTTTTTTATCATTTAAAATGTATTTTATGTACAGAAAAGAGTCAAACCCTCACAGTGACAGTTCTTAAGCTTTTTATAATTATCTTCATATTTATGGAGACTCAAGATGACACAGCCAGTTCAAAAAACAGCTTCTGGCTACCAATACTGACCTAGCATGGAAAAATCAATATAATTACAAAAGCAATTAAGCATGGCAAGCAAGGAATCAAGCCTTTGCTCAATCTAAAGTAATTTAGATTAACACAAACATAACAGCCAAAAATACTCCTTTCTCATAGACTGATCTTAGTAAAATCAAACCTGCAACACATCAAATCACAAAAATATCTGGGTGTGTGCCTAAGGTCACTTGGGTTAACAGAATCACCTTCAAGACTCAGAGTGCTGACAGTGGGTTACAACTAATGTGAAAATGATGGGGATACAGACAGAGTGGAGAGATGGATTGTTTAGGCAGCCTTGTGACTCAAAAGTATCTGGAGTTGCTTTGAGCAAGCACCAATACTTTCTTAATTTAAAATGCCAGAAAAATTCCCAGTAATGAATAAGTAAATTGAGAATACACATGTGTGTTGGGAAAAAGCATATTGTATCTCTAATGTTTTCTGAAAATAGGAAAAAGCAAGGAAACTTCCCCTCCAAACAGTATGCTCTTCACTAAACTAAAACATCTTGAGAGGGAAGAACTGGAAAGGCAATAATTTAGGTACAGAGAGGACCACATACATAGGAAAATCACTGTAACTGACCCCCAAAGTCAGACTTAACCAGCCAGAGGAATTGCTGGCTCTTTCTATAAGCAATCAGTTAAATGATCAGAAAACAGAACTCTGTAAAAGAATAATTTTTTGAAAATATAATCTCCTTTCATGCATTTTTTTCAGTGAAGAAATAGCTCACAGTGCCTTAACTAAGTGTGAAGCCTCACTCTTCACATCTCATTAGAGAATTTGGCCACTATGAACCATATATAAACCACAGCAGTGCTGTGGGAAATGTTGCAATCAGATGCAAACAATGAACCTGTGTTATGAACACATCTCCATTTTAGAAGAGCAGAATATGGTTTGGCTTTATTAACACAGGAAAATTGAAATTATACATTCATAAAGCCTCTCTGTGGGTCAGAGCAGTTTTATGACTTTAATTGTGAGGAGAAGAATTTGCACATTAAATGCTCAAAATAGCTCAGTGCACACTGTGTGTAGAAAAATGTAAATGAGTAAGACAAACTAACTCTAAAAACTGTATCTAACCTGTCCATAAAGCTACAGGACATTGGTACTTAAATTCAATTTCTTTCCTTGGGGTTAGACTGAGTACTGTTTTACACAGATAAAATTACATAAAAATTATGGCATAACAGAAAATAGTAATGAAAAGGTAAGAAGATTCATTATTATTTTCTTGAAGAACTATGTTTCCTTTCTGTCTTATCAACTGCGTTGAAAACATGGTCAACAACACCAATTTGAAATTTTTTTTCTAAACCCAAAGAGCAAGGAGAATTTTTTTTATGCTGATAATAAATAGCATGTCCAAATTCCAGAAGTTCTGTGAGAAATAGAAATAAAGCATTTAGAAAGAAAGAAAAAAGCAAACTTTCATTACCAGACTTCAGGACTGACATTTCCCTTGCAAGGCAAGAAGCTGAAGAGATTTGGTTCAATTGTATAATAATGGCATCAACAAACCGAAAAATGCAAAATTCCTAACTAAAATCCTGAATAGAAATGGAAAATAAATTCTTCTCTCATATATTTTGTGTCAAATGCATTAATCATCTGCAAGATAAGAAAGCCTGTGAGATGAGAACACATTTTGAAAATGTGCAAAACATCTGGAAGCATGGCAAATGAGCAAACAAAATGAATACCTTCACAAGCCCTGGAGGTATCATACTTGCAGCAAAGTTCTTGTATAGGTACCAACCCTTAAATGTCAGTTGGAACACAGTACATTTTGCTACCAATTCCACATTTTAAATTTAGTAACTTATATAAAAATATTTCTCCCACATGTACCTGACAGAATAATTTTATACTCTTAAATCTGATCATTCTTTTTTTTCCAGTTTTTCTGAACATTAATTTTCATGAGCTGTCCCTTTTGGAAGATCCTCTTGATGCCCTCAAACTGTTCTGTCTTTGCACCTCAGCTTGTTCTTTTGTATGATATTACTAAATAAATGAGGTTTTGCTTAATTTTTTCACCACATCTTCAACATACTGCTAGAACAATGAGAGCAAAGCAGTATAATTTTTCTGAAGGCTAAGAGTAATCCTACCAGAGCTCATGTTCTTACTGCACAGATCTAATTATGTCAATCTATTGGATGGGGCAAATGTTTGGAAACCCCTAAGCAAGCACCACAGATTATCAAATGAATCTTTCCCAAATAGAGCTGTGTTTTCATAATCTCTGTACTTTCAATTATTGTCATTATTTAGCCATCAGTCTGTAGTTGCCATCACAACCAGTACTTTCAGGTCCTGTGGCATTCCCTAGTCAGGCACCTCTTACAGTAACAAAGGTGCTCAGCAGTTTTGGGGCCAAGGCCAGTAATTTTTTTACTTGCCAAAGTTCAGATGCAAAATCTCAAAATTGCAAAACACCACCAAGCAAATACTCAAATAAAAAGTGCAGGGAGGGATGATAAGAATGTGTCCCTTTACTATCTCCTTGGAGCAGCCTGTGTTTGCTGAGTTCCACTGTGGTGCCAGGAAACAAGCTAAAATCCAAAACCATCCCTGCACTGCTGTCAGTGGGTGGTGGATCAGTTCTTAAGTCTTCTCTTTCCCATTATGAACATTTTGAGTTCCAGTAGTACCAGTCAAACCAAAGTTGACAATTAGGTCAAAGGCCTGTAAGTGCTGAAGTTTGAGCCTGAAATCCCTATTTTAACCTTAATAACCCTGCTTATTAATGAAGAGTTCTATCTCCTCCAAGAGCACCTCCAAAAAGAATTCTGTGTGTTTGTCCTCACTGAAATGTAACTGGAGCTCATGGTTCAACAGTCATTAGTACCAGATTTGAGCAGTGCTGAATTACAAAGAACTACAAACTGCCTCTTGATCAAGTGCAGACAAAGCATCTGTAAAACTATCCAGTGTGTCCAAAGCAGAGAGCACACCAAACTTCATGAGTTTGCACCAATTGTGGTGAATGGAAAATACTTGGTCCGATGTCGAGTGATGACAACGACACTTTGTTACTCATTAAAACTTTCTGAATAAAAGAACAAAGAGAATGACTTTATACCAAGTCAATGTGTTTTGCTTCATCTGTCTGCAGCATTTTGATTCAGTATTAGGATCAAAAAGTTGGGGTTTGGGTACTATTGAAACATGGCCTGGATCAGAAGCTGATTCTTATTTTTGCATAAAACTGTTAAGTCAAGTGTGGTGCTCTGAACTACAGAGATGGCCACCACACATCTGGTCACAGCCCAAAGTATCAGTGCTTGGCAGTCATGCTGAAAATGCATCTCAGTGCTTCTAACTAAAGGGTAATTCACAATGTGATTTTAACAGCACCTTCGGTCAAGTCAGAGACAACGCTTTTTGCTGAGACATAAAATAAATGTGTAATTCTAATGATTCACTGGGAATTCACTGGCTGGTTATCCAGCCAATTTTCTTAAACAAATTTTGCTAATAAGCAGCAGGAACATTATTTGAATGACTATGTAAGAAATGGTTATTGTGAGGCATTTTGATATTTTTTTTCCTTTCTCTTAGCAACAGAGGAAACAAACATACAGAATATTTGAGATAACCACAGATCTCAGGCTTTATGTCTTGTTGAGCCTACACAGTTAATATCACTTCTAAACAGATAAAACTGACGTAAGAAATACCTAAAAGAGCTAAGCTGGAGTTCTGAAATGTGTCCTCCCAGGGAGAAGAGTTACATACCCTTTAAAGGTTCCCTTGAGGGTTTCTAATGAAATTAGAAGGAAAATCTTAGCAGTGACATAATGTTCATTAAATACAATGTATTGAAATTGAAGTATTTCAATAGCTTAAATTAGTGTAAGTGGGATAATTTTGATGATAATGTTTTGTGTTATGGCTATTGCTTGTTTCCACAAAACAAAAAACCAGCACATTGTTTCACTTTCAAGATCTTACTGATAATTGCAATATTGCAAGGAGTGTTTCGGTGGTTTTTAGAGTTTTTCTTGGTTTCCTCAAATTTTAATGTATTAACTATGTCTGAGACAATGCTGACCCTTTTATAAGTATTTAATGCAATTTATATTCCAATGGAGATGGGGCTTCTGAACAAGGCAAAGCAATTGTGCAAGCTTTTTCCTGGTCTAAGTGACTATCCTCACTTGTTGTGTTCCACCTCAGCTATGGATGGATATCAAAACCATGCTTTGTTTCCCTTCACATAACTTTCAACCTATTTAAATGGGTTTTAATATTTATGTTAACACATCCAGTGGAACAGTATTTGGATGCCTGTAGCTAATTTGCTAAGAAAATCCTTTCTAATTGAATACCCTGGTGTTCATGAACATCAGTAAAACATATCTTTTCATGTGTGTTTGCATATAATTCTATGATTTCATATTTCACTTCTGAAAGGGAGTTCTTTGTACCTCAGATTCAGATTAAAGCAAGATTAATCAAAATTCTTGACTTCTTCTTTTCTTTTTTTTTTTTTTCTATTTTAAATACACCATCTTTGGGATTTGAGAATGTCTGAGGATTTCAAGTAATACCAATAATATTTACTGTCTTCCTGTACAACTGTAAAAGAGAATACTACATAAAAGTAAGGGATTACTGAGCAAAGGACTTTGCCAGTTTTTCATAGAAGAAAAATCAGAATCCAAGAAGAAAGAGTTTCTATGGAATAGAAAAGGTTAAAAAAATTTAAGAGAACATTACTTCCCTGTTCACAAGCACCAACACAGAATCTATAAATAGCTTTAAATATAAATTAGAACAAGTTTCATGTTAAGATATCAGAAATCGTGATTTATTTTCTCAAAGACTTTATACTCACAATCTCATCTCCTGGCAACCAATATCCTTCTTGTTCAATACCAGCTTTTGACCCTTTACACCCCACCGTCAGGGTTTCCACAATGAGGCCATCCTTGACCGCTAAACTCAGCTGACGTGTGGTTTCTTTTGGATGCATACCATGGACTCGAGACATATACCTGCACACAAAGCACACAGGTCTTTTAGTGTTAGTTCGAAATTATAGAATGTGTCAGCAAAATATACCCATTTGCAAATGAGTTAAAATAATATGCAGTCTAAGTTTTAGATTTTTAAACGTTCAAAATTTATATAACTTTCGCTTTTACTTCAAATCAGCTTTTTTTCCCTTTGCAGCTATCATGTGCACATTTAGACAAGTAGTAGCACAGTAATCTTCTACCAAAAAAAAATCCAAAATTAACACATACAGTGCTTGGATTTGTCTCTGCCACATCCATTTGTGCCCTTTAAATGACTTTAATCTTGCAGTTCTCTAACACTTCCTATAGCATACACACTACAGAATGTACCAAGGACTCTTTGTCATGCTCGCATGTACAACACATTTACAAAAAATGCAAAATTTATATATCACGTATGAAAACCCAACAGTTCAAGCTACTGTGCTAAGTGGTTTTTCTCCTTTTCTTGAGATAACCACAATGATCACACCGTGACAAAGTGCCTTGGTGAGAAAAAAACACATGTAGCCTTAACTGTGTATATACATGAGATTCAGCTGTGTAATGTTGACCTTTACCCAGTATAATTTGCTTCTAGGCCAACACCAAATATTAACTTGGAGTAAACAACATAAAACTATCTCCTTTCAAATAAAGATGACCTCTCTGCCTTAAGATCATTACAATTCAGATTTTTTTTACAAAATTCTGACAATGTATCTAGGAGTTGCTGCACAGGGAGAGCTGCAATCGCACGCAATCAGCAGATAAGTGAATTGACTAGGAACCAATTATTTTGTGGACAATATTTACCTAGTTATAGATCTCTTAAAGTTACAGAGCTAACTGAATTTCTCTCAATTTTTGTTTCTCCAGGTACTGTCTTTACCTGTTTCCTAAGAGAGAAATCTGTAATTTGCCTGCTTTAAGACAAAGCTGTCAGCTATAGTATCCTCGCCTTCCTTCTTCATAATGAATTCCAGCAACCACGATTCCTTTGTGGCTGTCATCACAAATACCCTCACAAAAATGTAATTATGATCACGAGAAAACTCAAGAAAAATTTCTTTTAAAGCAGTAGCATTGCATAAAAAAGAGAGTTAAATCTGTTCAGATCTTTTTTAATAACATGGCTGACAGGAATTTTTAATGCCTTAGAAGTTATAAACTTACAATAAGGAGTGAAGACCACTCCAGTGGTCAAGTCTTCAATCAACCCCTCTCTTTGAAGACATTTGCCTTTCAAACTTCTTACTGGTTTGGATGAATAAAGGTCTTTTCTGCTTTTTCTCTCAAGCTTTTGCTGGTACTGGTTTATGCTAATCTAATATTTTTGTTTTGCTCTAAACTGTATATAAAAACATATAGTAGATTTCTGACTGAGTGGAAGGATATATTTGTATAGTAAATTATATAATAATCAGAGCAGCACAGGACATTTATAAATTTCTGCCTGGTATCAGAGGCATTTACATAAATGCAGCATTTTTGCAGGGACTTGAGGTTTATTTTTTTAGGATTAAAAACTCTTAGAGGCAGTCAGTGCCATTTAACATATTTTACAATGTCTACCACACAAGCCTGATTGGTGTGTGCAAGCTAGCACTGCATTAAGGGTAAGCAATTGATACAGAAATAATAACTCTGTGAAAGTCTGTGTTCCAAACTAATATAAACGAATCTTCTGGTTATTTGCACATAGGGCCAAGGGCCAAAATCAGAAGATAAAGCACTTCAGTACTTTATCACCCTAGGTGGATGCTCATCTGCCCAACCCAATCCCTCTCTACTTCTACAGAAAACAAAACTCAACATGAGCACCTGTTCAAGTGAGATTAAATACTATGAATGAGTTTTCCAAGTTATCCAAATTCCAAGGTCTGAAACAAGCAGAGACTGAAGTCTATTTACTTCACTTTCAACAGAGTGCAAGTGAACAGCAGTGGTCTGTGGAAGTATAAAGTGCTGAAGCTTTAAAGCCACATGAAAACAGCTCATTTGCTTATATAATCATGTTACATGTATTTCATGTGTATGTGCACATATGCACATATTTATGCAAAGACAACTAGCTTTTTTAAGTGTAAATTATCTGTGTCAACATTTGCTAATGTTATTCTTTTTTCACCAAATTTCCATTTTTAACTCAGTATTAACAACCTCCCCGACAGAGCCATAGCATTCATGTGTCTGTAATTAATTCAAGTCCTTAATAGGTCTCAAAATGCAGAGAATAGGCTAACTATCATGCTTCCCATTTTAACTGACAGAACAAATCAGACTCTGAGCATGGAAGTGATTTCCCTACACTTACATGGTGGGCTGCTATAGGTCTGAGAACAGAAATCAAGAATTAACCCAGTGCCATAACCCTCAGGGTATCCTGCTGAAGAATCCATGTATTTTGCACTGCATCATCCCTAGCTGCAGAAACACAGTCCAACCAAATTCCTAAATGTAAGCTACAGGTTTTGTGATTTCTCACTCAACAGAACAGATATATAATACAAACCAAAAGCCTTAAATCAGTTCTAATCAGCTAAGAGGTTTAATCTGCCTGTTTCCACTCTGGCAGGTTGTGCAGTAGTGAAAAGGAGCACAAGGCTCAGAATCACCCATTTCTCAAATCCAGTCTGTGGTCTCAACCAGAGTGAAAGTACTGCTACCTACTAAACTATCTCCCCATTTTCTCCAGCTGTAAATTAGGAGTAATAAATCCCCAGTGACTTTTAGAAGAATATTTTAGTCAATTTTCAGACTGTGCCACTGGAGAGCCACAAAGGGCTATGTTTTCTATTTTTAAAATAAAATGTTATCAGCTTTCATATGAAAGTACACACATGTAGAGAGAATGGTTTTACTTCAAAGAGTAGAACTGCTGTCAGAAAAGTGCACCCTCCCCCAAATTTTTACTTTATTAAAACTTGTGAAGTGTACATGGCTAAATAGTCACAAAGACTATGAAACAGCACTGTAGGGTTTGGATGAAAACTCATCTTGTTTCTTTTCAGCCAGAAGGACTTTCAGCAGGTAAGCAAAGAAGTGATTAAGGCACAGGACTCAAATCAGAAAAAACAGTTAAAGTTTTTTAATAATGCAATGTAAAATGCTGAAAACACAGAATAAGTTAAAATCCAGCTCAGAGACAGGAAGTATGATGTTTGGAATCCCAACTACTACAGCAGCCTCATTACTGGATCAGGGAAAAACAATATTGAAATGCCTTTGTGTGGAAGTGACACCACTAATCCAGGGAGTGCAAGTCTTTTCCTGGCACTGCATGCACTCAAGCATCTGGCACCACCAAGTTAAAAAACAAGTATGGGAGATAAAGCAATCCCTGATTGCTGTGTCCACAAAAGCTGATTAGCCTTACCTTGGAGACAGGGACTTGAAGGAACACTGGTTTGTTACACTCTTGCCCAGTCCTCCATATCAGCAGATTTGGGAATGTGATAGAACCCAGCCACAAGAAGTAAAGCACATACACTCAAATGAGTGAGAATAAGGCACAAAGTAAAATCCTCTAAATCAGCAAACCAGCTCTAATCAGATAGGGGCTGAAGAAACCATTTCAAAATACAATTTAACTGTGCTAATCCCTACTATATAAAATGAGGGTCTGTCTGATGAAAAGTGGAGGTTAGGCCTGATAATCTGCATGTTAAATTCAAAATCTCACCAAATGAGGCTGCCTGTCTGCAGAATACAGAAGCAACTGAACTGCTGCTGAAAATTTGAGTGTTTATAGGTCAGTATTTTCTCCATTTATGAACTGGCAGTGCAAACCTCCTTGACATTAGCACAGAAGAATCTAGCAAATCTAGCAAAATTACAGTTTTTGTAATCAACTTCCAAGGGCCTAATAATGCATGTTTTCAATTATTGCAACACCACTTGGAAAGCAAAGGATAAGGATCTTTAACATGTTTGTTCATTACCACCCTTAAGCAAACCTCATCGCCCTACCATGAAATGTGTATTTAAATGTGGTGACCTTCAGAAACAAGATACTACCAAAAGCATCAGGTAGATGCACATGTGCACATACCTAATATATGTGTGCATCTGCCTGATGGCAAAAGAAAACCTTTAGAGGAGACTCAGAGAGGATAATCATTAATAGATTCATAGACTGTGTATGTATGTGATGCCCATCTGCATTTAGTACCCAAAGTACCAATCAGAAAATATGAAATGACAATTTCAAACCTCTTTGGGACTGCAGAGGAATAGTAGTCAGGTGTAAATAACAATAAAGTGTTGTCATATTCTTCACTTTATACTGTTACCCATCCTAAAATCTTGACCACCTCTCAGACACCACAGGGACAGCCCAAGGGGTCAGCACATGTGGAGGGGGAGCCTCCAGCAGTTCTCTGAGGGGCCACATCTGCTGCACACCCCACCTGAGGCACCCTGGATGCTGGGGAGCAAAGGTATGCAGGGAAACCAGGTATGGGCCTTTCCAGGCTCTTCACAGCCACAAATCTCCTGTAACTCATGCTCTACCAACTGAAAACTGGATCTGGCCACCTCCCTTTGCTGAACAAACTGGACCACAGAAGTACCTGATCCACCTCTAAATCACCTGCCTGCCCAATATAGAGGACATTACAGAAGCACCAAAGTCTGTCAGCTTACCACCAATTCACTCCTGAAACTTCAAAATACTTTTCTCATATTAGCCAGTGTCCATGATGTCTTCCTATTAAAAACCTACATCTAATACATGGACTTCATAATACACCTCAAAACTACAGAAAGAAGTTTGGTTTGATCTTAGGGGTGTGGAGGAAGCACACTTTAAAGCTGTGATCACCATGGGAGCAAAACAGACACAGAAGTAGCCAGCACTTGCAGGGGATCAGATGATGAACTTTTCACCTACAGCTGTCACACGGCTCACAACTCCTGCCTGGTGCTCTGCAAGACACAGCACGAAGCTAAACCCTGTCCCAAAGAGTCTGATCTATATGGCTACAAAATAGAGCATGGAAAAATAGCTAACTCTGCTCCCAAAGGGTCCTGCTGAAGGCATCTGAGGAAGGGAGGAAGGGAGGAAG
>VZRX01005223.1:12499-22634 GCA_013398075.1 Notiomystis cincta | reverse complement strand
GGAGCTTCCTCGGCCCGTGTCATCAGCCGATGAGGCTCCTCCTCATCAGCAAGACCGAAGTTCTCACCTTCGGGCCAATTTGTAATTATTTCCAAGATCCCAGGGCGCGCTGCGTGATGAGGGCGATCCATTTGCTCCATGTAGCGCTGGTAGCGTGGTGGATGGAGGGAGCCTTTGCTTTGAACATCCACCCCAGCACTGGTAGTCGGGGTGCCAGGAGGAGTTGTGCTTCTGTGCCAATTACTTCTGAGGCGGCTTGGACTCCTTCATAGGCTGCTAGGATTTCCTTCTCTGTCGGGGTGTAGTTGGCTTCAGAGCCTCTGTAACTCCGGCTCCAGAATCCCAGTGGTCGGCCTCGGGTTTCACCAGGCACCTTCTGCCAAAGGCTCCAGGACAGGCCATGGCTCCCGGCTGCGGAGTAGAGCTCCTGGGAGCAGCAGCCCGAGGGATGCTCTCTCCTCAGCTGGGATGTGCCCATTGCTCTGTCCTTGGGGTGCTGCTCTCCAGCTCCTGCTTTCTCCTGATCTGAGAAGGTGAGGAACGACTGAGCTCAAGGAAAGGGCGTCTCCAGCACAACTCCTCCCACCCCACCTGGCATGAACAACTCCTTCTTGGCTGCTAGGCTGAACCCTGCTTTGCCTTTTCTCTTCCACTTCTCAGTTCATGTCGGAGCAGACACATCCCTCTCCTCTCCCAGGCTCTGGAAATGAGGAGAGGAAATGAAAAAAGATTATTTGGTATAATTTATTTTTTCCTAGGAGGAGACATTTCGTGCAGGAAACACTTTCAAAGAAGAGGGATGAATCATCCAACCACAGAAATTAGAGATGGAAAAGACCTTTTAGGTCAGCCAGTCCATTATGCAGAGAAGCTTCTGAGTACAGTTAGATTTCTTCAAGGACTTTGTCCAGTCTAAACCAACTTTAGCAAGAAAGCTTCAGCTTAAATCCATTCCAAAGCAGGGGTAGCTGGAAGAGGGATGGTCTTCAGCTGAGTGCCATTTGAATGCTCCTAAACTTTCAAGGGAGATGTGAAGCTCTGCAGAGCATTCCCGGGGAGAAGTTGCAGAGCTGAGCTCATGGAGCAGCTGGAAGGCTGTTGGCAGCTCAGCTGGCTGGGAACCAGCCCCTTCCCACTCCTCACAGCTCTGGGGGATTGCATGGGGTGATTCCAGCAGTGTGGCTACAGGGTGATGGGCAGGGATGTGCTGTGACCAGCACGGGTGGGAAGCCAAGGGCCCAAGCTGGAGGGCCATGGGGTCACCACAGGCTCACAGGATGGGTCAGCCTGGAAGGGACCAGCCAGGTCAGCTGCTCCAAGCTCTCTGCTCCAGCAGGGTAACCCCAGAGCACCCATTGTGTCCAGATGCTTCTGGAACATCTCCAGTGAGGGGCACTCCACGGCCTCCCTGGGCAACCTGTGCCAGTGCTCCGTCTCAGGGAAGAAGCTCTTCCTCACGTTCAGGTGGAGCTTCCTGGGCATCAGTCCCTGCCCGTTGCTCTTGCAGTGGCAGGAGGAGCCTGCTCCACGCCCAGACCCCTCCCTGCAGGAATTTACCTGCTCCTCGGTTTCCAGGTGCCCCCTCAGGGGCCGGGGCTCTGCTCTCCTCAGGGCTCTGTGCATCGCGCTGGCACAGTCCATGCTATGAATGGCAAAGCAACCATTCCCACCCCAGGCTCTGAATTCGGTATCCCAGGCCACCTTCTGAGCCGTGGAAAAACCTCCCTGGAGGTCAAACTACAATTAACTAACAATACAGCCGGAATTAAGAGGGAAAAGATCCACTCAGACATTTCATCTCCGAGTGGAGTCACTTCACACACAGCCTGGGGGCTGAGCACTCCCAGCCAGCTCCTCCTGCTCCCAGCCCAGGTGGGAGCAATGGGGGATTTCTGTGCCCCAGCCAGGTCCCACAGGAAAGTGCTTTTTTCTTCTGGCCAGGGAAGGAAAGGAAGAGGAGTAGGGAAGGGGAGGTGAACTCGATGTTGGTGTTCAAGGGAGGCTCCCCAGCCCGGGGATTTGCTGTTGAACCCAGACTTTTGGCCACGTGAACTTTCCCTCAGCGACTCTGCAAATCCTTATACTTACCTTTTTTGGGGGTCGTTTTCAAAAGGCACCTTGCCTCTGAGCATGGGATGCAGGCAGGAAGGGCCTTTCTAATTAACCCAGGAGGGAGAGCACCCCTCTTGGCCGCTCTGACCCTGCGCCGTCAGGGAAGGAGCGGGATTGCTGGGGCTCCCCTAGAAACGGCACCTTAATCCGCCTCCCCAAAATCCCCGACCCCTGATCCGCACAGAGACAACCATTTTAAAGAGACAGTGTCCCCATGTGCCACCTCCTTCTCATAAGTGGTCACCTGCCAGCTTCGACTGAAGGCGTAATTACCATCCTTGAGGCCTGATCCATCTTATTCCCCTTGAAGTCGATGAGGAAACCTCCCCGACTCTGCTGGAAGCGGTATTAAGATTCCTTCCCCCCCTCTCCCCATCTCTTTTCCCAGGATTTATCTGCTTGTGAGGCTGGAGGATCTGCCCAGCACTGAGGCTGGAGCGGCCGGGGATGGAAGGGTCTGTGGGGAGGCAGTGCCTCCGGGAGGGAGTGGGTGAGAGGGGGAGAGAAAGAAGAGCAAACACAGGTCCATTAATCCGCAGTTAGTCTGCCTTTTTTGTTAGGAAGATGAACTTGATGAGTTAATTAAGCCACAGCCTGTAAAACCAGTTTATTTGCATAGCAAACTCCTGGGCCAGTGTGCTGTGAGCGGGCATAGACGTGCAGACAATTCCGGGGAAATTACAGCCTCATTAATATGCTAATCTGGTTGCAGGCCTGGAACGAGTTTTGGGTTTGCGGTGCTTTGGGGGGGGTCGGGGGGGAGNAGCCTGCCCTCCCCGCGTCCCCTGCCGGGCCCGCGGCTGCCCTGTCCTCCCTGTCCGCCCTGAGCAGCACAAGCCCGGTGCCGCCTGCTGTCCCAGTACCCCGCGGCACTGGTGGGGATGGGAGTGCCAGGGATCCGAGCGGGGGATGCAGCATCCCTGCCCCTGCAGCTCCCGCGCCGCCGTGCCAGGGGCAGGACGGGCCTGTCCCCCCTGCACCGGCTTTGCTGCACAGTCGGGACCTTCCTGCTGCGACTTCACCTCCGGTGACACATCCCGACACCCCTGCCAGCACCGCCCACCGGGGCGAGGGTTGTGCCCCGCCTGTCCCAGTGTCCCCTGAACCACAGGGGAGAGTGGCAGGAGGATTTCTGCTGGAATATCAGGGCTTCCCCAGCAAGATGGCTTGCTTGTCAGACACGGCACCTCAGGCATTGTCTGCCCCGGGAGGGTCAGGAAGACAAAGCTGTAAGAGCAGATGGNAGGCAAACGGGGGGGGCCCGCGGCTGCCCTCGCTCAGCATCCAGGCGCGCACCCCAAAGGGCGGGGGCGGCTCCCCCTCGCCGGCGCGGGGCTCGAGGCGCTGGATGCGGATGCGCAGCCGTGGCTNGCATCCATCCCAAGGGATCACACTCCTGTTCATCCTGAGCCCTCTCCTCCCAGGAGCACTCCTACCTGCCAGGTCTCTGTTGACAGACAAGCAATGGGAATTCTCATATTCTGTGTTTGCTTTCTAAGCACAGGTTTCAAACCCTTCCCTGGGTCACCAGACCTACCCTTTCTCTCCTGACATAGCCCTCCTTTGGGATCAGGAGATTTTCCTCATCCCTTCTAGGCTGCTTCCCTGGAAGCTCTCACGTGGCTCTGGGATGAGCTGGGGCACTCCTGAGGCACCTGACTGGGTGCTAAAGCAGCGTGACTTTCTCCCAAAGCCCTGTTCCCCATGTTTTTGTAATCCAGAGGTGATGTGCAGAGCTGTGACAGCTCCAGAGAAGCTTCTCCCCCAGCTGCTCTCCTTAAGGTCACCTGACAGACGTCACAGCCTTGTAATTTACACCCAGAACCTGCAAAACAAGGCAGGACCAGGAGCCTCGGGGCTGATGGTGACATCTGGGTCAGGTCCATGCAGTGCTCTGCCTTTAGGACATTCCCTCAGCTGGAGTTTAAAACTCTGGAGGTGCCAGCTCAGCTGCCTTGCTCTGCCACCAAGCCTCAGGCCAGGTGAATCCAGGCCTGGCTGCAGGAGGAATCAGATGCCTGAACAGCTTTGAGAGCCCTTTGCTGACCAAATCTGGCTCTTGTTCAATGGGACCAGAGCTTGTTCTGGGGTGGAGGAGGTTTCCCTCTCTCCACAGCTTTGCCCCATGGTGCTTGGAAATGTCCACCTCTACTCATTGCCCAGCCCAAACATTTGAAGTGTGAACAAGTGTGCTGGGCAACAAGTTTTAATGTCAAACACTTCCCTGCCAAGAAGAAACTCTGACTTCTCTGGAGGAGGCAAATTCCCTGGCTCGCTGCTGCAGACACTGACACGTGGAAAGGAACTGCTGCCTTCCTACCTGGGGAGTCCCAGTCTCCAGGGTTATCCATCCGTTAACCTTCGTGAGCTCAAATATTTATTATTCATATTACCCTGAAATGTGCTAAAAAGATGAAAAAAGGAATTAATGTGCCAGATCTTGCATCCACCTTTTAGCTTATTACAGTGCTAAAGCAGCATTAACATTTACAGTGTGTGAGCTCTGCTTTGCTTGTGCCTGAGGCCAAGGGGTTTAAGCCAGTGCTGAAGTTAATAGCAAGCGCTGCTTAGAAAAAGCCCATTATGTCATAAAGTTGGAATTTTACTTGGGCAGTGGCCACTGGCTCTTTCCAATTGGGATGCAGTGCCATCCCCTCTATCCCTTTCTGCTCCCGCTCGCTCTGCCTCTCACAAACAAAACAGAATGGGCAAAAGGGTGTTTTTCTTTTCAGTGCTGCTGAGTTGAGGGGCAGCACATTTGCCAGGAGATAATTGGGTCAGACTCTGGCCAAGGAGCCTCTTGGATTGATGCTGGAGCTGTTCCTGGGCCTCGTTCCCTCTGCTGGGCTCCTTGACATCTCCTCTTTCACAGCTTGAACATATTTATACACCCAACATCCACGTGTTCTGCTGGACCTTACGAGCATCTTCTGCCTCCCCTTAGCAAGGATCTGCCTATAAAATTGTGTGAGGAGTTGTGTGAGGAGCAGCTCTGCTTTTGTGGGTTCTCCTTCAGACCTGACAGCCCCACCACGAGGCAGGGTCTGTCGAGGTGCCCCTTCCATGGTGGTGGTGACCCAGCCTGTCCCTGCTTGGTCACCTCCACCCCTGCTCTCCCCTCTCCCCCTGTACCCCTGCACAGCCCTGGGTCCTCGGGCACTTCACACCCTCCAAGGACAGAGAATTCCTTGGCCAGTCCTGGGGCTGCCAGGCCTCTCTTGGCTCTGCCACCACTGGGAGCTGCTGTGGACGAGGCTTCAATCCAACCAAAAGCACTCACATTTCTTGGAGAGGTTGGAATGGGGCTTGCTGTGCCCTGTTGGACACTGGGGAGAATGGAAGAGCCCTTTGCTGAGGTGAGTGTGAGTTTGGTACAATTCAGTTTGCTGGACTTGAAGCTCAGCTGATTTTTTTCTGAGCATGGGGTGTGTTAAGGGTTTTGCTATTTTTATAACTTCTAGTTTTATAACTCCTCCTGTGCTCCTGTGCACAGGGTAGCTCTTCCAGTGATCCCATCAGGGAAGAGTTTATGTAGAGGAGAGGGCCTCACCCTTCAGAAATCAATATTCCTTCCAGCTCTCCTTGTCCTTGGTGTGTGAGACCCAGCAGTCACCACTGGAGGTACTGAGTGTCCAGCAGGATGAGTGACAATTTCACAGCATTGTGTGCTGAGGAACTGGCTTTCTGGAGGCTTTGCCCTCAGGATTTTTATCAGATGGCTGGTTTTGGACACAAACAGAGGTGTGGGAAGGCTTGGGGAGCTTGATGGCACTGGGACAGTGATTCAGGTCAGCACCTCGGAGCTCAGGCTTTCCTGAGCCCCCCTTCACCTCCACTTAGCCAGGTTGTCTTCTCAGCTCCCCTCTGGTAAAGTCCTTTGGAGCTGATACCCATCAGAAGGGCTCTGTGGCCATGGGACACCTGAGTGACATTCCCAAAACCCCGTGCAAGGGGCCAGCACTACACTGAGCCACTCAGTGGGATCCAGGGATTGCACGGAGCCCTGGGATCTGCAGAGCCACGTTCCCTTTGGAAATGGGGCTCGTTGGGCTCTTCCCTCTGTGTGCTCTCCAGCACAGCCACCCAGACTATCAAAACAGAGCCGAGTCCTGTTTGAAATTCAGAGGGCACCGTCAGTCCATGCCATTGGCAGGGAATAAATAAATACCTCTTTTGAGAGCGCCAGGAGTGATGTGTTGCTGGGCTCACTCAAGGTCACATCCGTAAACATGGAGGGGAGAGGCCGGGAGCAAATCCAAGCTGGATCCACTCTCAGCCCTCGCTTTCCTGCGGGACAAACATTCCCCCTCGCTGCAGGAGCACCCCCGGGGGGACAGGGGGCTCTGGGGGTCTGTCCTTGAGGGGCGGTGGGACGGGGCTGGCGAGGGTCTCCGTGCCACGGGACAGGCAGGGGAGTGTCGGAGGGTGTGGCCTGCTGTGACATCCAGCAAGGGGCGTGTTCCACACCAGTGCCCCATCCTGGGGCACCCAGAGGCTCCCTCGGCACCCCGGGAACCCGGTGGGTTCCAGCGTGACTTTGGTTTATCAGCTTCTGGAAGAAAACTTGCCTGGGGCAGGAGCTCTGCTCCTGAGGGCAGTTCTGAGGCTGACCCCACCTCTTGTCCACACCCCGCTCACCTCCTCCAGGCAGTGCTTGGCCCACGCTCCCTTCCACCATCCCTTCTGCTGAACCTATGGAAGAAGCAACCAAAGAGGGAGAATCCAGGGAAACCCCAGCCTCTCTCTGCCAAGAGCCCCTTCCTCCCACGGCGGGGCCCAGACCCCAAGTCCGGGGCTGCTCAGCTCTGTCTCGGCAGCGCTCCTCACCCTCTGACAAATCCTGGCATTTGCAAAGTTATTATACCTCATTATGAATTGGATTTTAATCTAGTGTAAATAGTCCTACCATTATAGTGTCATAAGAAGCAATTAGCCCCCCTGCCTGCTTCTATGCATGAGGGGAAAGCTTTAATATCACGGAGCTGTGAGGGCTTGATGGGGCTTCAGCCTCCACACACACGTGCAGGCAGAGGCTTTGCTCTCCTGGCACCGACCTGCCCGGTGTGTGCTGAAGGTGTCCCCTCTGTGTCCCAGGAGGTCTCCAAAGTGACCATCTCCTGAGCTCCGGGGTGGAATTTGGCCTGGCATCTCCGCCTGCCGTTGGGTTTGCTCAGCAGCAGGACTGGAAATCATCTTCCAGAGGATGGATGTGGTTCAAGCAGATGATAAATCGTGGTTTCCTCGCCTTGCCCTTAGCCCAGTCACAAAGGGGATTATCCTCCGCAGGGTGAGAGGAGTCTGGAGTCCGGTGCCTGCCTTGCCTCGGGGTGATTATTTCCAATCTCAGCGAAGCTTTCCTGCACTGCCTGGCGCCGGAAATTCATTATCTGGGGCCGGCGCGGTGATAAAGCCACCCCACCTTCTCCTGTGTCACCTGGAGCCGGGCTGGGGGAGCTGGCAACGGCCTGGGCACTCACACGTCAGGGCTGTCCCCACTGGGTAATGCTGCGTGATTAACAACAACCCCAGGTTAATGGGCTTTTAATGTTCCTCCAGCAGCGGCGGGAGGCGGTGGCATCCTCAGCTCCGAGCAGGGGCTTTGATCTTTGTTTTGGGGCGGGACCGAGGCGTCTTTGTGCCTGGTGCCGGTTGTGTGGCTGTGGACACCGGGGGCTGAACAGCACGGGCAGAGCCAGGTGTGCTCCAGGGCTGGGAATTTGGGTGTTTGTGGCGTGGGTGTGTGGTGGACACGAGTTAAATGCTGTCCCCAGTGAGGGTGGGGGGTGGCTCCCAGCGTGGCACAGCACAAAGGTCCATCCTTGTGCCATTTCATCAAACAGGGGCTCCCTGCACTGTGGGTTTAGCAGAGGAAAGGCTTCAACTCTGCCAAGGATGGGAAAGGACCCGGTTTGTGCCCAGGGCTGGGCAGAGGGGCCTGTGGTGCATCCCTCCCTGCCCTGGGGTCCCAGGCACAGGCTGTGCTGTGCTCCCTGCTCCTGTGAACAGTCCTGCTGGAACTTGCTCTCAGGGGATGGGGACAGGAAAATACCTCCCCCCAGCCCTCCCCATCCTTTCTTTGTCACATGAAAGAGAAGCTGGCTGCCTGTTAATTACATGAACCTTCTCATGGGCAATTGAGCCGGCCCTGTGTGTGTGTATTCATGCTGCCTGGAGTTCTTGTCTGATTCGTGCTCACAGGTGACTGAAAGGAAGCCAAATTTTACAACAAAGCAGGGCCCTGCTGGCTGTGTCCAGCTGCATCCAGGCCCTGTCCACGCAGCAAGGCAGTGGCTCTTTCTCCCCGGGCAGGGACGGTGGCCACCCCCACCCCAAACTCACTTTTGGAGTCCTGTGATGTGGCCAAGAGTTAGAGAGCCCCAGAGGTGCAGTCACTTCCTCCCCAGGGAGTCCTTCAGCCTGGATTTTGGTCCTGCCCTGGGGGGGATGAGGAGCTGGAGGTGGAGGAGCCCGGTGCTTTGGGGAGGGTATGGGATATAACACCAAGGGGGGCTGAGGGTACCTGGCAGGGGGATCCTGCTGCTGCTGCTGCTGCTCTGCGTGTCCTGGACCTCCCAGTGGGGCCCAGTGACCCCGAGGGCTGGGGACAGTCCTCTGGTGGCACTGCCAGCCCTGGGACACGGGTCCCCACTGCTGTCTGTCCTGTGTGCACAGAGCAGCTGCTGGCAGCCCAAGGAGGTGCTGGGGCCTGGCTCTGTGTCTGAGGTGCTCCTCAAGGACCCTTCCCTCCTGCTGGAATTTGTGGGGAATGTTGGCCAACAGGGCTCCCAGAGCCTCTCTGCACTTCCACAGGGCACAGATGAGAGCTCTGGACATCTCTGTGTCTCTCCTGGCCCAATTTTGGCCCGTTCCCTTCCCAGCCAATACCTGGGAACAGACGAGGGTCAGCCCAGGACACAGGAGGGGATGTGCCACGGCCTCCCATGACCCTGCAGCTCACCTCCTTCCTGCCAGCTTGACTCCAGCCTCTCCAACCCTGAGTTTCCAGGCCTTCATTTCCAGCTCTCATTGCTATTCATCGGTGCATCTGAATATTTTAATCCTTGGGGAGGGGGGACTGGAGAGCAGCATCCTCCCCCTGCTTTCCCAGCCACCTTCCCTGCCTTATCTGCTGAAACCAGGGCCAAGCTGTCCCCGGCCTCAGTGGGTGAGACAAATCGTGGAAGAAGCTTAAAGCAAGACCAGCATCTCCCACCTTGTGCTTGGAGGGGGCTGGGGAAGGAGAGGAGGGAGGGGGTGAGGGAAGCAGCTTGTAATTACAGAGTAAGAGGCAGCGATAAAATGATAATGGAAGAGTTCTGACCCGGCTGAGCCAGTTCTGCAAAGCTGTGAAATAAATTTAGCAAAAGAGCGAGGGCACGGGGGGCTCCCAGGCTGGGTTACAGCTGAAATGCTGGTTTCACAAACAGGACGTAAATTGGATTGCAAACATCTAATTAACCTCTTTGCTTATTTTTTTTTTTTTTTTTTTTGGTGGGAGAGGCGACAGATTCCAGCTAAAGCTGATACTGTGGCTTGAGATCCCTTTGCAGGGGAGGATCTGGAGGAGAGGAGAGGCAAATGATGTGCTGGTTTCACCTGCTGGCTCCCTCCTCGCTGTCCAGGCACAAGGGAGAGGAGAATTTCGAGCTCCTCTGACCCCTCAGCCCTGCTGTAGAAGCTGTGTGTGCTGTTTGTGATAACCTCATCCTGGAAGGAGAAGGTGCTGCTGGAGCTTCTCCCCGTGTCTCTTTGTTCTCCATCGCCCCTGGAGCTCCCCACTTCCAGGGGGACAGGAATGGGCATCTCCCATGGCCTCAACTGGCTCCCCTTGGCTGCTGCTCTGCCCTGTGCCAGAGCCACTGACTCTCTTGGATTTGACCCAACCCCTTTAGAGAGCAGAGTAAGAGCTGGGAAACAACCCTCTCCTCCCTTTCCCTGGGCTCCAAGGGTTGCTGTTTATTTTTCAGGAGGCCAACCATTCCACGTGGATTTCGGGAGCCACGGGGCTCTGTGCCCCCCTCCC
>VZRX01005223.1:0-12489 GCA_013398075.1 Notiomystis cincta | reverse complement strand
GGGCTGCCGTTCAACGGGAGCGCGGAGGGGCGGGAGAGCCATGTGCTGGAGGGAGGGAAGCCAATCCTCTTGTTCTGAGGCTGCCGCAGAGCAGAAGTGCCGACCTGCCAAATCCTCTCCGGCGGCGGCTCCGCCAGTCCCACTTCAAAGGGAGCAGACGCTCGGGCCGGCCGGGCTCTCCGCGGAGCGCCGGGACCCCGCGCGTCCTCCCCCTGCTGCCGCCTCACGTCCCTGGTGCTGCCGCGCTCCCCTGCGTGGCCCCAGGGCTGGCTGTCCTCTGCTCTGCTCCAGGGAGGAGGAAAAGGAGGAAATAATGCACTGATGTGCCTCTTGTCGACTGAATCCATCAGTCAAGTGTCTGCCTGCACCTCATCCCACGGTGCCTGCCCTGCCTGCATCCCTCCCTCCCTCCCTCCCTGTTCTTATCCTGCCTTTCCATCCTTCCCTTCACCTTCTCTCTGCCACCCAACAGCCCGTTCTCCCACCACTCACCTGTGTGTCTCTGACTTCAGGGTTTGATGGGAACACCTGGCTGTGCCTCAGTGCCAGCCTGGGGGAAGGTCCCCGTGGGAGCCCTGAGAGCCTCCAGCTCTTTCCCCTCTGAAACGCTGCACAAACTCTCCAGCCAAAGTCAGTGCTGTGAGGAAACCACTGCAGGAGTGAGATCCCCTCACCCAGGTTTGAACTGGGCTCTGAACTGGGCTCTGAACTGGGCTCTGAACTGAACTGGAGGAGCCTGAACATCACACATCACCGAGCTCCCACTGGGAAGCAGCTCCANGGGGCTGAGGCCTCTGCTCCACCACGGATGCCTTGGAGCTGCTAACAGCCTGGTGAGGTGGCAGCAGCAGGAATGGGGCTGGGAACAGGTCCTGTGGAAGCTGGGGAGATGCCTTGGCTGTGCTCTGTGCCCAGCAGGATCCATCCCCCACGAGGATGAGCCTGGGTGCACGTGCATGAGGCTTCTTCCCTTTGCTCTTCTGCTCTGCTGCCCCAAAACTGAGGGAAGCACACGGCCCCTTCACCTGGCAGCAAGCAGGAAAGCACCCACAGATGGCCAGGAACAGCCTGGTCTGGGGTAAAAGGCTCTGCTGGAGCAGTTTTCCATGGGGAGTGCTGCTCTGCAGCCTCTGGGCTGGTGGTGCTGCAGCTGGGGAGATGCTGTGCCTCACTCGTTGTGAGGCTGCTGGGGAAGGCAGCAGGGCTGGGTTTTCCTGCCAAAGGAGGAAAGGGAAACCTGGGGAGGGTCGGGAGCTCTGCACTGTGGGAGAAATCATCTCTGCAGGGGCTCTTCCTGGAGGCCAATCCACGGGACAGAGCTCTGGGTGTCCGGGGTGCTCTGGGAGCATCCTCAGCTCCCTGCAGCTGCCAAGGGCTTCCTTTGCTTTCATCTTCATGGCAAGAGGCTCCAGCAGGAGTGCAAGCAGCTCTCAGCAGTGGCTGGATCCTGCAGGATCCCAGGATAGCTTGGGGGTATTTCACCCAGCATCTTCTGGAAACTCACTTCTCCATCTAAAAAGGAGGGAGAAAAAGCAGGCTGTGAGTAGTGAAAGAGCAGCAGTGTGTTCCAGGGCTGAGTTTTCCTTCTCTCTTCCCCACCAGCCCGGACCTGATGCCTTTATGAGGTGTGGAATGGGGAGGATGAGTCCTGTTGGAAGTGTCTGTGTCCTGTCTGGGTGTCCCACCCACCCTGTGGGACAGGAGTCCCCTCTGCCTGTGTTGGTGGGGCAGGATTACACGAAGTGGTGGCCCAGAGGTGCAGCCAGGGCTCAGAAAGCAGCTCTGAATTCTCGTGATTCCCTTCTGGCCCTGACTTAAAATCCCCATTCAAAAAAAAAAAAAAAATCTAAATTTTAACTCAGGACAAATTGAAAATCCACAGCTCTTCACAGGGGAAAGGATTTTTACCTTCAGGCAGGGACTGGAGCTACCTTGGCCACAACCATGAAGACCAGGGATTGCTCTGCTTTCCCTGGAGTGTTTTATTTTGGTTTTGCCTCTAAAGCCTGTTGCCTCCATGCACAGTCCTGGAAATATGTTCTAAACCCAGCTAAAATAGGTTACAGTGTAAGATTGAACGATTCAGCATTTCCCTTGCCACTGATTTACTGACTGATGATCAACTTCTTTTCCTTTTTTTTTTTTATCAGTCAAAGAACTGCTTGGCCATCGAGAGCTGCAGGCAGCTGCAAAGGGAATTAAATAATAATATCTTTGGGAGGTAAAAATGCCTGGATGGAATGGAGCAGCACCTGCCATGGATGGAAGGGAAAGTCAGGATAGGAGCTCAAACAGGAAGGAGACCCCTTCATGAACTTCTTCCAACTTAAACCACAGACATGCCAAGGTGGCTTTAAAATTTATTTTATACGACCCAAATAATCTCTAGTGATTTGATTTGGGGGGACTCAGTGGTGCTTTGAGTCTGTATGAGGTTTGTGGGAGGGGTAACCAAACCCCTCCATGGCCCCCAAGCCCTCTGGCAGCAGGGACCCAAGGAGGGCAAAGCCCCCACATCATTTTCCTGAGCCCCCACCCTGCCCTGGGTGCTCCCCACCAGCTTTGCCAGCTGAGGCTGTTTGGGAGACCCCCCCATTTTGTCCCCAATCCCACCCAGGGGCAATTTCCAGCACAAGCAGCCTGGCAGAACTGAGTCCTTGGCACCCCACACCCTTGGGTGGGATGGGTGGCACAGCCATGCACCCAAAGTCCTACCAACAACAGTATCTGGGTTTTTTTCCCCATCTACCTCCATATTTTCCCCCTAAACTCAGGCAGATTTTCCCAGAAGATGAAAGCTGGACTCATAATCCAGTCCCAAACCCACACCACATAATTCAGTTAGACTAAAAGTCAAAAACCAGCCACATCTCTGAGTCCAGATGCAAATGTTTTTCCCCTGGAGCTCATGATGCTGAAGTAGTCTCAGAAAGAGCTGATCTTTATCCCTTCTTCTCACCACAAACCCTCTAGCCTTGCTGGGCTCTGGGTTTCCTTTCCTGTGTCACTCCTAGCAGCATTGTGCCCTGGATTTGAAGAGAGATGTTTGCATCAAATTTCTGCTGAGGAAAAGAGTGGGAGGTTTGGGCACACTGGAACTGAGATCTGGGGGATCCCAGACCCTGAAGGTCCTTTTCATGGGCAAGGACCTGCTCCACATCTGGGGTGAAAATCCCTGCCCAGAGGTGGAAGGATTGCTGGAGATAAGCAGCAAGGAGGGAGGAAGGATTTGGATCGGGAGGAAATGGCACGGGAAGCTTTGCCAACCAGGCAGACGTGGCAGGGGGGGAGAAGCACTGCCCTGGTGGTAGAGGAGGTTCTGCAGAGAGGTCTGGAGTTGTCTGAGAACGCACCAGGGGGTGAAATGCTGGGTGGGTGGGTGCTGCTGGTGCATCCCAGACATCCTGGAGCACCCGGCACGGTTGCTCAGGGGCCACTCCATGAGCTGGCCCAGGGCAATGATGTCTGCATGAGCTGGGGGGCACAAGCAGCTGGGAAAGAGGAGGGAAGAAAAGGTGTGTGTGGGGAAAGGATGGCCAGAATCCAAGCTCTCTGGAGACAGCGCCGAGCCGTGCTGCGGCGGTGTGTGGAAACCACGCGGAACGTGAAGCGGAAAGCAATGAAGCACAGTGAGCACGCGGGAAACGAGCCCTAATTGAGGGACAAAAACAGCAGCAGATGGGCAGCCCTGCCCACCACCCCTTTCCAGGGGTCTAATTTGCCATGGAAGCCGAGAGAACGGCCATCCCTGAGCAGCTGAGGGCTCAGGCTGCGGGTAGGGGTGGCCTTGTCCTGGTATGTTCCTGGAGAGGTTCCAGGGTGTCCATGTGAGGGGAGCTGGCAGCATCCCACAGCCACCACCCCCTCCACAAAACACCTGGAGAGGCTGGGATGCTCAAGGCCTTCATCCTCAGGGCCAAATTCAGAGACTCAGAGCTGGGGCACCACAAGGGCTCAGCAAGTTCCACAGCTCCCCAAGAGAGATTTGTTCTTTGCTGACACAAAAAAATGGGTATTTCCTCCGATATTTTCTTTTTCGCCAAAAGCACGTGAGTTGGAGGGGTTGCTTAAACAACTCTGTCCTGCTTTGCAGCCAGAGACCCTCTGTATTGTATTCTGAGGCCCTGTGTATTGTTTTAGGACAGGTAAAGCCCAATTCCATCCCAAGGACCACTCCTAGCACCTCTTTGAGGATGCTGAGAGTTCCTGCGTGGTGGTTTTCCTTTGCCCCTCAAAGGTGCTGCAAGTCAGCCTGCCAAGGAACCCTTGTGTCTGCCCATCTCAGCCTTCATCTGTGGAGGAAAGCAGGGAATTCCCTCTGGAATGCTTGTGGAGGTGGGGACCAAGGGATGCTGGCTGGAAGCCGGCACTGACCCCTTCCTCCCTCCCACCGCGGCCCGGGGAAGCTTAATGAGTTAATGCTGATTAAGTGCTTTCAGATAATCAGATAAAGGTGTCATAAAAGTGCTTTACAGTGATGATGATGTGTTTTATGGTGAGGAGAAACTGATGATCCCAAATAAAAATCCAAATTAAATCGGGGGGGAAGTACAAAGGTGTCTCTGGATCTGGGGTGAACTTCACATTAAGGGCAAAAAAAGCACTCAAGCGTTTGCCAAGTTCCCATCTCTCCTCAAACCGTGCCTCATTTTGACCTCCCCCCTCCTCTCCAGGAGCCTTTCTGCTCGAGACCAAGATTAATTACCTCCCTCACAGCCCTTTGGGCTTCCCCCATCTGATAAGGTGTGAATAAGGCTGACAGGACCTGCTAAGGGTCTCACAGCTTTCTCAGCTCCGTGTCCTGCCTCAAGCACATCCCGGCCCTGCTGGACCCCTGCTGATCCCCAGCCCTGGTTAACTCCTGCCTTGTCCTCAACTTTTGGGATCCACGGAGTGGAAAACATCGGGATGGTGCTTCTGCCTGCGGGGCTAAGAGAGAAATCAGCCCCAAAGCCTGAATCTGCTCACACCAACCACGCCAGACCCTAAATAAAGCAGGTAACAGCATTTCCCCCACTCGGAGAGCTGCCTTTGTCCAGGCTGCCAGGGACCCCAGAGTTGAGGGACACATGTTAAGATCTACAGCAATTAAAAGGGCTCCAGCCTTAATGTGCTCAGCTGAAAGCCCAGGTCCCCAGGTTGTGCACGGGAAATTGGCTGCTAATTTAGCGGCCGCTGCCAACTGGCCACATCTGTCCAGCCTTGGATGGCTGTTCCTTCCTTGCTCTTTTCCAAGTGCTTCTCCTGGCAGGATTACAGCCCAGAGAGGAGGCAGAGCCATCCTGGACAACCTGCTCTCTCCACACTCTGGAGTTTGGGTTTATGGCTGTGGCTGGGCAGTGTCCCCCACTCAGGGCCGTCACCTCTGTACCTCTCCCTGAGCTTCCTTGAAGCAACAGGACCTGGCACAACAAATTCCCAGATCCTGGCTCATCTTGGCTGGTTTAATTGGGGAAAAATTTTTCATTTCTCCCCTCCCAACATGATTTTTTCTTTTTTATTTTTGAGCTGACTGAAATGATTGGTTAAAAATAAAGCCACTCATCCTATTTTTAACGTGTTTTTACTCTTTTATCAAAGGAAAATGAAAGATCTGAATTTGTTTCACTTCGCTTGAAAACATCAAGTTGAAATGATCCAACTTCTCCAGTGTGGTATCTCTGTTAAAAACACATTTATTTAGGCAAGCTGCTTTGCCAAATGTGACAGGAATCTGTGGCTTTGAGCTGAATTTCCCAGTCATCCTGAGACAGCAGCTTGAAGAACAGTGGATTTGTCTGACAACATTTCCCAGGCTGGAGTCCACTGGATCTTCTCCCCAAAGGATGTGACAATATACCAGAGGAATTAACTTCCATCCTGTAAGTGCAGTGCTGCAGACTAAAGCCAAAGGACGAGCTGAAGGCTTTGGCCAGGTTTGCCTTGGGAAGTTGAAGGCAGGTGACCCCCAGAGGTCCATCCCAAGCCCACCTCCTGTGATCCTCAATGGATGATGAAACCATTTCTCCATCAGCTGGCTCCACAAAAGTGCTGCTCCGGGGCAGGTCCAGCACAGCTGCTCCGACCTGGCAGGGCTTGCTCTGCTGTCAAACTGCCCTGAGACACCTCAGCTGGGTGAGGGGGACAGAGAGGGGCCTCAGGAGGGATGTAGAGGATGGAAGAGCTCTCCACCACTGTCACTCTGGGTTTTGACAGGTGCTTGCAAAACTCTGCTGCGTGGTGGATTTGGGATCCCGGTGCTGTCCGGCTCCAGCGCTCCCTCAGGGCTCTCAGCGCAGGGGGAGGAGATTTGGGAATGACTCTTTGCTGCTTTGCCGGCAGAAACGAGGAACTCAGCACGGCGACGGAGCTCTAAAACACCACTGAGGTGCTCCAGGTGCCGGCAGGAGCGCGGGCAAACCACAGGGCGCTGTTTCCCTCCCCGAGGGAAGCCGCGATGCCCTTCAAACCTCCTCGACCCCTTGGCAGAGGAGGTCAGTCCCTCATCAGTGGCACTCAGGGCGAGCAGGCAGTGACGGCTCGCCATGCATCACCCCGGCGGTCACGCTGGAGCTCGCGTGTCACTTCCATCCGTCTTCCTGCGGCTCCCCCTGTCACCGGGAGCCGCGGGAGGGGCGGGGGGACACGGGCGGGCAGAGCAGCACGGAGCCAGGGAGAAGCAGGCGGAGAAAGGGGAGGCACAGAGGTGGTACAGCCACAGCCACCCGTGTTCTGTGTATCGAGGGCTGCTTCTTCCTCCCCTGGAAATTCCCGCCAGCCGTGCCCTGAGGGCAGCTGCCGCCGGGGTGGGATGGGGGCATCCATCCTCCATCCTCGCAGGGCAGCAAGCCCGCAGAGAAGCCTCGGAATATCTTTTGAGATCACTGCAAACGTCCTAAAGCTCAGGGTTCCTTTGACTTGGAGGCAGAGGAGGCGATGGCCTCTCGGGAGTGCAGCCCCGGCTCTGCTTTGTCAGGATCTGTGGCACAGAGCAGGAGCCCAACCTCGCACCTCTTTGTGCTGGTTTGTGACCCCTGGAGGTGTTCGAGGCCAGGCTGGACGGGTCCCTGAGCCCCCCGATGTCGTGAGTGGCATCCCTGCCCATGCCAGGGGCTTGGAAGGAGATGGGCACAGGTGGGATGGGAGGACGCGGGGCTGAGCCATGAATTCTGTGTCCCTCAGCCAGACAGGGCTTGTGCAACAAATAACCTCGCTCCGTGCCAGCTTCGGCGCTCTCCCCGGGAACTTGGCCGTGCCGCTGCCGGCAGCGGGGCTGCCTTTGTGCCGCGCCGAGCGCAGCCCCGCGTTTCATCTCCCGCCCGCCTCTGCGGGCTGGGGGAGCGCTCCTCGGGGTCATGTTTGTTATGTTTCCAGGAAGCCCCTCCAGAAAAACATCCTTGAAACACAGAGGTTTCCCTTCTGCCGGCATACAAATGAACCCCAAACAGAGCCCACTTCAAAGCGGCCGGCTAATGAGCCGCTCTCTCCCCCGCCCCGCCCTGGTTTCAGGAGGGCCCTAACGATGCTGCGGTATTACAAAGGCGTTTGGAGACCGTTCAGCGGGAAAAAATAGGAGGAGAGGGGGCGGGGAGCAGCGGGGAGCAGCGCGGACATGCCAGCACGGGCGGCCGCCGGATGGTCCCCGGCAGCCCGGTGTCCCTGTCCCCAGGGCGGGCGGGGGCACGGGGGGCAGAGCACGGAGGGTGCCCGGCAGTGCCACCTCAGAGCAGCGCAGGTCGCAGCTCTCTGCACAGGGACCACGGCGGACGGGGGTGCAGGGGGAATTCCACAGGCTGCCGTGGTGGTTTTGATTTTTCCTCAAGGATAAGGGCGGCTGATGGGGGTAGGGAAGGGGATGAGGTGGAGGAAGCGCTGCTCGGAGCATCCCCTGGCGTTGCAGCGGGGCTTTATTCTGCCGAGCCGGTCTTTTCACCTTTCCTTGGAGCTGCTGGTGCCGGCTGTGGTGGCTCCCCATCCTGCCCAGTTCAATCCCAAACCCCAGCGAGTCCCTGGGGCCCGGGGCGGCTGCACCTCCCTCTCCCGGCAGCTCTCGGCCCTCGGGGGGTTCGGGGAGCTCAGCCCCCACGAGCTGGGGCTGCAAAGGCTGCCCGGAATTCCCAGCACGGAGCATCCCTCGGTAGCAGGTGTGGGATCAGCGAAGGATGAACAGGAACTGCGGTGACCGTCGGCTGCAGAGCCCAAATGAGGAGCTGAGCTGGGAAACCAGGCTTGAAGGGTTTTTTCTCCCAAAGTATTCTTTGAGGTGGAAACAAACCCAGATATTTTCTTTTGTTTTGTTCAGAAGTTTCCCTTCTGCTTCTAACTAGCAAAAAGTAGCATTTTTCTGCTTAGAAAAGTGGCATTATTGCTTACCAAAAAAACCACCAAAGGATGTTTTCACGCTTTCATTTTATCCACAACTGTATTTTTCTCTGGCTGAGGAAGCATTTTCTGCTACAGAAATGTAAAACAAAACTAAAAATAAAGCCTTCCTGCTCGTGAGCTGTAAATATTCACCGTGTTCTGCAGCTCCCTGTGTCAGGTGGAAGTTTCTCCCATCTGGCAGCAGCAAGGACATTTTACTCAGCATCGCTTTGCTGTGTACACCCAGGATTGCTGCCATCACAGGACAAAGGTTTTTGGTTCAATCTCTTCATCTCTTCATTCCTCCACTCAACTCAGGAAATTTTCCAGGGGAACATCAGCTCCCTGGTGCAGAGCTGAGCTGTCAGTTTAGGGCTGTTCTACTCTTACCAACACTTATTATTCAGAGCCAAAAAAAGAGATATTTATGAGAACCTTAAAGGTTTCACACCCTCCAGACTGGACCTTCTTAGATACTTCGATTAGAGAGAATTTAATAAATGATTCTGCATCGAGAGGACCTGAGGTTTCTCTGGGCCTTCTTTCCAAGAGTTTTGCATCCCAAGGAGCTTCCTTGCAACACAAATGGATGGTGCTGGGAGCTTCACCTGCAAATTTCCAGTAGATCTCAACATTCCTTTCCACTCTTCACCAGAAGGATGCTCCAAACCTCAGGACCTCGACCTGCCATCAGTCAGGGCATCACTCTCAGGCAGCCCCAGAACCTCTGGACAAATCTGGATGGAGCACAGAGGAGGAAACTCCTTCCTCTGTGCCACCAGCATCCCCCATCTCCCCAGCATAAATAAATAATCTGCAATCTCAACAAATTCCCAGCCCCGAGGGCCGGGCTGGTGATGGATACACCCAGCCAGGCCATTGTTTCCCTGCTGGATAATAACGAATCTTCGATTTCTGGCCGCCGCCAAGGCCTTTGCTGACGCTCAGCTGTGCTGAGCCGGGCTGGGCGCGTCCCTGCAGGGCCCCGGTGACACGGGGACAGCCCCTGCGGCCACGGGGACAGGGACGGAGCCAGCAGCGCCTTAGCGAAGTTGTCAATAGCACCGATCAGCTCCGGCATTGATTTCCAGCCCCTCCGCCCAGCGCCGCTCGCTCCCCTCGGTACTTTTCTCTCCTGATCAGGGGACAAATGAACACCCGGAGCGTGCCCGGAGCTGCCTGGGTCTCTGCCCTGAGCTGGCCTGGGGAGAGATGCGGCTCTCACAGCTCCAGCGCCAGCCAGAACCCCCGGGCCGTGCCCGAGAGCTGGGCACTGCCCAGCCCCACACCCCACAGCTGCCCTGCGCAGGCACCAGGATGCGAGGAGCGGTCCTGGAAGGGGCTGGAGAAACACTTCCCTCTTTGCTCTGGCTGGTGTATCCCAGGTTGCGGCCTCCACTCCCCGGGATGGAGCCTGGGGCGCAGTCCTGGAGCCCGCTGTTTGCAGGAGGAGCCCGCGCCTGCCGCCACACCCCATCCCTGCGGGAGCAGCAGCAGGGACCGGGAGCCGTCCCCGCTCCCGGCGCAGCATCCCCCCCTCGCCGCACCGCACTCGGGATGGATACCGGGGAGCTACAAGGAGGAACAAACAAACAAACAAACACCCCGACCCCCCTGCCGGTGCCCACTGCCACCGGAGGAACAAAACCCTGCAGCGAAGGGCCCTCAAGTGAGTAATCTCTCCTTCAGATGTGTCCCAGCATCCCTCGCCATGCGCCGGCCGCGCAGCCACCACTTGAATTAGCACCAAAGGCTTATGGGAGCCAGAGTCATTAATCTAGGTGACAAACAGGACTCTGAAGGAATATTTGCACCCCGAAATTGAAAAGATTAGGCCATATTTGTCAAGGATTGGTAGGCTTTATCGCCTCCAGAGCAGATGCTGTTAAATATTCATGAGCTGCNCACGAGGGTGGGGAAGGGGGACAGGGGGCTGCTGTGCAGAGCAGGGACATGGCTGGCACCCGGGGCAAGGTGGCTGGAGGGGATGAGGAGCTGTGGGATGATCCCTCTGGACATGAGGCAGCACATCCACCTCCAGATTCCTGGCCCTGCACAGGCAGGTTCTGCCTTTCCTGCTCTGCAATGGGGAGAGGAGCCAGGCAGGTGCAGGGAAGGCAGCTGGAAGCTGGGAGGGGGCCACTGTTGTCACCCCAGTCCTGCAGGCAGGCTGGAGGTGGGTCACAAAGTGTCCCCCAAAGGACTGAGATATGGAGTGAGCTGGGCTTGAGGCTCCAGGACTTGTGGGCCACCAGATGTCCCCACACGTGTCCCCCAAGATGGAAACAGGTTGTGAGATAGAGATGGGGAGATGTGCAGAGGGTCAAGAGGAAGGATTCAACAGTAGGGGGAAGATGGAGAGGTGGGGAGAGGAGCTGGATGGGGAAAGGGGTGGAAAATGGGGAGGAAGCAGAGGAAAGTGTACTGGGGAAGGGAAACGTGAGAAAAAAATATGATGATGATGAAGAGAAGATGGAGGGATGGTCAGAACAAGAGAAAAAAATATGATGATGTTGAAGAGAAGATGGAGGGATGGTCAGAACAAGAGAAAAAATAAAGTAAGAGGAGCAAAGAGAGAAGTACACAGAAAAAGAAGTAGAAAAATGGTGCAGAGACAATGTCCTTTCCTTCACCTCCTAATCCCTATTTCCCCTCAGGTTTAAAAATGACCTTCCTGAGAGCTGGTGATGCCCACTGCAGAGCCCAGCCCAGCCCACCTCACGTGGAGACTGAGGACTGGAGTTAGCAGCGTCCCATGGCACATCCCTGAACTCCATCTCAGCGCTGGGATCAAACCCTCCCACGCCAGCTGGAGTTTTCCAAACTGCAACAGAGCCTCCTGGGAAAAACGAGGAGTTTCAGGCTTTCCTGGAGAGGCTGGAGCCACGGGAGCTGCCCTCTGGGTCTTTCCCCTGGCATTTGGCAAGGAGGCACCAGGAACACCCAAACCAAGCAGGAGGGCTGGGATCTGAGATCTCCCTGTTCTCCCCAAGTTTCTCCCTGTATCTTTCCCACACACATGGTTGGGTGGGATCCAATTTGAACCAAAACCTCCAAATCTCCCCCAAACAGGGAGAGTTTCAGCAAACCACAAAGCTTGGTTTGCAGCCAGCTGTTTCTCCTCGTGTCACTCAACTGATAAAGCGAAAAGCTGGGGCTGGCATTAGGAAAAGCAGCGAGTAAGCTGCAAAACCAGCAGAAAAAAGCTCCATTGCCAGGCTGGGAAGGGAGACAGACACTTAATTTAGTGCAGTCCAGGGGCTTTTTTGTAATGTTAGTGGAAAATCCTGATTCATCAAAACCCCAGTTCTCAGAGAGAACAGGTCGCTCCCACCAATGCCTTTGCTCAATTTAGAGAAAACCCAAACCTATAATGGTGATTCAGAAATTTTGTACCTGACCTCTTCCAAAAGGGAAAATTGTCTGCTGGTGGGTGACCATGGATTTAAATTGTTTGCTGCTCAAGAGGTGATGGGTGAGCACGAAGTGGGTGCACCTGAACCCCCCTGCACACAGGTGCTGGGCACAGCATCATTCCCCAGGACGCTGAGAACAGGCAGAGGGAAAAGAAAATGAGAGTGCTTGAAGCTGCTGGATAATCCACTTCCCCAAATCCTCGTTTCCATCTCAACCTTCAAGAGATCTTCGTGCAGTCCTGGCTTCAATCTGTGCACAGGATCTCCTCCTCCTCCCGCTCTTCCCCGCGCTCCCCAGGCCCCCGGCAGCCCTCGCACAATTTAATGTCTTACAGCTCTGTCCCTATTTGACAAACAGGTGATTTTGCTAATGAGGAATAAATGAGATTCACAGGATGAGAGAAAGGGAACAGCAGCTGTCGTGAGTGCAGGATGTGCTGGCTTTATTAAAATAATATATGGCCACATGCTTGGTATTAGGGCTCGCAGTTTGAGAACTCCCATCTCATCCCTCCTGGCTCCCCCTCCCCTTGGCTCCCTGCTCCTGCCTCTCCCTCCTCAGCCCCTGCCCTGGAACATTTTCCAATCAGCAAATTACTGACTGAAGAGCCCAGGCTGTCCCAGTCCACACGTGGGGAAATAGAGTGGGAAACAGAGCCTGCCTGGAGCCTGGCTGTGCTGGGAATTTGTGTGTGGAAAGGGAAGGGAAAGGGGGAAATGGGAAAAGGGA
>VZRX01005219.1:51908-72610 GCA_013398075.1 Notiomystis cincta | reverse complement strand
TCCGGGGGGCGGGGGGGGCTGTGTTTCACTAGGTGGCAGTGTCTGATTACATCTGGAAGGACCACGCCAGCCAGCCTGGTGTCTCCAGCTGTGACCTCCAGCACCAGGATGAAATCCCTGACGCTGCAGCCAGCTGGAAAGGCAGCACCACTGTTCACGTCTGTGTCTACACGGTTCACCTCAGCGGCTTGCAGGAGCTCTACAGGCGCTTCCTCAGGCTGCCTGATGGGGCTATCATTGAGGTAGGTCCGAGCGGGCTCCCTCGCTGCCAGGTTTGAAGGCAGAGGGGTGCATTTCAGAACTAGGTCACAGCCAAAAGAGGAAAACAAGCCTGACCCTGCCCGAAATACACACTGAAAGCTTCCATAGGAAGACCTCACTCCTAAACAGTGGTGTATAATCAATGAGTTAATGCTTTTGCAGTGCAAAGTAGCAATTTCGGATTGTTTATAGAGCCATTTAAAGGCAATTATGTAAGATATACATTGAAACTACACACATAGAGATTATTTATAAATATATATCACTTAGAACCACATAAGGTCATTCTGTACAGGAATTATATATATATAAATATACAAGGTAAGTACTGTGCAAGTTTAATGGACAGCTATTGCTACAAGTGCGGTCATTCACTTAGTTTGTACTCAGATATACAGAGCTAAGGCACAGTTAGATTACCTGCTGGCATCTTGCATGTTTTAGATTGAATCTGGGATGTTGTCAGCATTTCAGCAGCATGTGCACTAAAATACAATACAGGATGTTATTAAAGAGACGTATCACCCATTACTTGTTTCATGGGCTGCATTTCGTTCATTGCTTTGCCATTTTTGTTCTAAGTGCTTTGAAGAAGAACATTTCCTTTTTGCCTTTGGTCTTTTGTTGAGAGACTCTTAAAAAAAGATTGGTGTTGAAGAGAAAGTAGAGTCAAAGAATATTACTTTACCTACCCAGATAAGAAATGGGAGCATCATCATGGAGATCTTTTTTACCAAAACTGGCTCAAATGATGATGAAGCACATTGTTTTCAGCTGTGCATTTCTAAGGTGAAGGTTCAAATACATCTTTCCAGCATGAGGCAAACATTGCTTCTTCTCCTTTGGTTAATGTTTCAAGGCTGTTTTCTTCATTAAAGATTTTATTCTTAATGTCTTTTCCCTATTTGGCTTTTTAAAGAAAATTTAATTTAAAGGAAACTGTCCTCAAGGAATCCAAACATTATTTTCTGCCTGGGGAACTTGTGATTCACCAGAGTGAAGACACCAGAGTCTTCGAGCTGGCCAAAGAAACAAGAGAAGGCATGTGGCCCACATGAAGTAGAACTTAATTACTGGAACAAAGAAACTGGCAAATCCAAGTCCATGCCCAAGTCTGTTGAAGAAACTCCACACATGAATAATTGCCTAGACTTTTGCTAAAACACCTTTTCCATGTTGGATGTCAACCAGGCAGCCCAACTCCTACTTTCTGCCTCTTACAAATGTAGCTCTTTGCAGAGTGGTTTTTCCAAATTAAGTTCTTCTCAGCTTTTCAGTGGTGAGGTTTCATTCAACTTCCACCAGGCTTTGGAAGAAGGGTCTTCAAACATGCAAGGCAATCTTACCTCATTGCACCATTTCAGCTCATTAATCTGTTCTGTAATTCTAAGAGAGAAGAAATGTGTTCTCATACAATGTAGTTTTGTCTTCCCAGGTGAGCTTTTGAGAAGCTTCCAGCATCCACAAAGTTAGCACTGCATAATGTGGATGGCTCAAGCCACTTCTCTGTAGTTTCCCACACCAGATCATAACATAGCCTATCCCTAAAATCCATGACTGAGTCTTACCTCATTGTCTTGAAAGCTGCACATCTAATTTAGGAGATCATTGTGCGCTTTACAGCATTTTTACTTGTAGATCTAAATGCAATTACATGTAAGAAATGTGCTTAACTAATAATTGCAGTAAAGCCCATATACAGATCTTACATTTAGCTAATAACAGATGTAATTATACATTTTTGTGTTTTATAGGTCAGGGCTTTCTACTTCAGTTCCAAGTTAGGAATATTTAATGAATTCTAAACTATACACTGACAAGTGAGAAGTTTGCTGCCATAGGGAAAATACACCTGAGCTTTACCACTTGCTGCTGTTGTCACCCCTCAGGAACATTTTTTTCCCTTTTGCTGCAGCTAGACAAACAGAGGTAATTGAGTGGGGTTAGAAAATTGTTTTGGAGCTGAAGGGTGCATTGCAATGTTATGTATAGTTTTAAGAGTCCAGGAGATGAAAGGCACCTGGTCTTCTTGGAATAAACTTTTCAGTCTGCTCCCTCTATTGACAGTTTGTTGTGTGTAAGCATTTTCAGTTTGAATATCTAGAGCTAGTTCTAAAGACTCAGGTAATTTAGTTCACCTAACCCTAGCCCGTCTTAGGTATTTTGTTCCCAGTGACTCGATGGAAAGATTTTTCTGGATTCTTACAATTTATTTGGTCAGAAGTCTCCTCTTCTTCTAAATTTAATCAGCTTCCATTGGATCACCCATTGGTGTAAATAAGATTTCTCTTTATCAGAAGTTTACCTACAAAATATAATTTCATTACCTTACCTGTTTAATGCCAGAATAGATACAATACCTCATCAAAAGAAACAAGATGGGTTCCTGTTTTGCTTTTCATTCCTTTCCTTACCTTTCCAGCAGTGGTGGGGGAGGGAAGGCTCTTCCACATTGGTGAGGGCAGAGAGTGTCATCTGTTCTCTTTCTCTGTCACAGGATTGACAGCTGCCTTTCTTCTTCCTTCATGATCAGCAAACCTCTTTCTCCTCACCAGAGACAAGATATTTGTATGAAATGTTGTCCTGGGACTGTAGGAACACGACCTGTAAGAACAGGGGTGGTCTGTGGCAAGTGTGACATGTCCTACCTTTGTACATACATCTACCAGGTCTGCAGAGTCCACAGAGTAAGAAAATAATCAATTTTCACTTATTTTGTTCTTCTGGATGGGCTAGGGTTTTGTACAACTGCAGAATGCAAGGAGTAATTCAACAGCATCTAGGAACTGGGGGTTACATGCACCTTTTTCCTGCAAAACAGTCCTCCTTTTTATTAGAATAACATACCAAGGGTGAAAATGTAATTATTTCAGTGTAAATTTTTGTTTGTTTTTTCACTTTTAACAAGAAACTCTGAATATAGCAAAACGAAAATACTTTGACTCTTAATTTCTGTAAGTTTCAGGAATCATACCTTGAAGACCCATAACACTTATTCCTAAATACTGCAGTGGAATCTCATGAATTCAGGCATCTGGGGACTAAGAACTGTCCATCAGATATTTAATGCTTTGTGCCATTTACAGCATGACGAGTGTTGGTTTTGGTGGATGTTTTATAGAAATAATATGTATAACAGGAGGAAATGAGCAATTTGGCAGAAAACAACACAGGAATTATAATAACTTTGAAAAAGCATGTGCAAATATAGGCATTGTTCAGAGGGCACCACCAGCATAAGCAGTGGCTTCTTAGCACTGAGCTAACTGGGGTGCCTGTGCAGGCTGGCAAGGTCTGGAGCAGGGTTTCTCTTGCCAAACACATGAACACGAGAACAGCACTGAAATCACCAGGTCAAATTCTACCTCAGATTCATGTGTTCAGCTCTTGGTGACTTTAACTTCAGATGTGTTTCTATATCTGCAGATATTGTTTGACAGGCATAAGAGGAATTTTGCATAATCTTGCTGTGAAGTCCTTGGATGCTCATAAGGAATTCACTTCATATTTACAGCCTCATCCTACTCATTTATATTTCAGTGAAAGCAAGGTTTTCTTGTAGCCCTAATTCAGCAAATCACTTCAGTGTGAACCTAATTTTATCCAAGGAACCAAAACTCACTTTAATAAATAATTACCTTTTTTTTCTCCTTTTCTTTTTTTTTTTTTTTCCCAGTAAAACTGGTTTGTAAGTGCTGTGTGTAGAAGTACACTAGCTAGGAATAAATGTCCTCTAAGCAATAGCTTCTTTAAAATATTTATTTTTTTATGTGTGGTATTCCTATTAGAGGTCCAGCTTTCCTGGTATAACTAGAAATTTCATGCCTGGTATGAAGAGTAGTTTTATAGGCTTCAGAGGGATGAGGTAAAACCAACTGTTTTAAAAGGAACATTAAGTACAAGGTGACATGTATAAATTGCCCTAGAAATGTTAAGTAAAAAGATTTTTTTTGAATGTGCAGCATAAAAATTATAGAGGTTAAACTTGTAGGTGCAGTCTTTTTATCATAAGCATTGTAAAACTCAAAGAATTCACATGCAATAAAAACCATTTTCCTTTTTACCTGTAATATATTTCCCCTTTATAGTAATTCAATTTAAGTGTTGGCTAACCAAAGAATGACCTTCCCAAAATAAATCACTTTTCATGCATTTCAGTATTCATTAATCTGATGTTATTGTTAATATACAGGAAATTATTGAATTTTAACATTTTAAATACATTTGAAATCCATGCACAGAAAAGTTAATGATAGTGGTACGTGTTTGCTGTCTACATAGTGATAACACCAACTTGGTGATTTTTATCTCGACTTTTGCTGACTGGAGTTGATTTCTTATTAAAAGGGCAAAGATAAGTCCCTTTAACTCAACAAAAAATCAGTTTCTTATTATAGGCCTAGTAAACCTCAGCATTGTAGAGAAAGTTTTTGTATTGTATGATTTTATCTATCAAATAAGCCTTCACAAATGTCAAGGATTCATCCTATTTAAATTTACTGGATAAAAGAGATCTGTTTTCCCTAATTACTTGAAAAGTACCTAGCAGTAATAGGATAAGACAGCGTAGGTGACTAGCCAATTACTTAGTTTAAGCTATTTACATCAATCCATATGCTATAAATTATGTCTAAGCCCTCCTGCACTTCTGGAAAAGTGAATAAAATCATATAAGTTTATTTTGAATACAAGATCAGATATGGTATGCTGAGTGACACTTAAAAAGAATGAAACAGTAACCGTAGCTTATTTTCTGAAGCAATCTTGACACTAATGCTAAATTACAGCTTGGAAACATCTAGCATTTTTACCTTTATGAGAAAAGGCTTTTTACATATTTAACATAATTCTAGGGAAAATATACTGGAATTATGTATAAAGATATGTACACTGTAACCAAAGGGCATTTATATTCCCCAGTAGAATACTTACAACAATTTTATTGCCATTTGGTGTCATTTTCTAACAGATATAAAATACAGCCAGTAAACAAACTAGACTTTAGATTTAAGCTGACAGCTGTTCCTTCAGAAGCAATATTCAGATATTTAATCTTAAGAATACTGAATATTTTACAATTGTTTGAGCAAACTATACTTTTAGCATGTGAAGGACTGCATGCTTTTATATACAGTTCTTGGATCTGATAATGACACTAAAAAACAACCTTAGAATAATCTACACATTTGTTGCTCTCATATATTCCCTGGGCAAATCAACAAATTGCCTCATGTTTTATTCTTAATTCCACAAATTCTTTTTTTTTTATACACACTGTTGCTATGAATATTGGGCCCTATTTTTTTCCCGTGTGTGCATAAGCCATGCAGTTGACTCCAGCACAGCTTATGCGTGTATGTATGTGAGTGCAGCTTTTTCTGGCCTTAATTTCCTTGAGGGAATTAATTAGCCAAGTTGACTGCAAAAGCCCCATGTGCTGTTTTCATAAAGAGTCTCTCTTCAGTGGTCACTAAAGGTTTATGGACCAACCTGATGTTGGGACACCATCTTGCGACTTCATCCTCATCTCACCAGCCACCGGGGGGGACAGTACAGCCCTGGCTTTTCTGTGAGCTGGGTCAGCCGTGGGGAGTGGGTGAGGATGTTTTGGCTGGGGGAGAGGCTGGGCAAAGGTAATTACTTGGTGTAAACTGGCCCACTTTGGCTGGCTTCAACAGCATCGTGTTGGGTCATCCACAAACATGGCCAGTTCAAACCAACCGGGAGTTGGTTTCCTGGAAATCCCTGTAAAAGCAGGGATTAAGAGCAAAGGTTTGTCCCACAGAAGAGTGATTAATGCATGCAGGTGTGTACATACTCCTGGGCTGAATAGGCTTTACCACATGCTGCCTGCCTAATTCTGAGATTTAATCTTGTCCCAACTGCATTCAGAGGGAGAATGATCTCTCTCGACATGCACTGAGGCTCAGTTGGGAATCATACCTTTTTACCAAATCAGCTAAGGGGTACTCCATGGACACAGGCAATAGGATCAGTACAGCCTGCAGACTTACAGCCCTTTTGTTGAGGGTCATGGCGGTGTAACTAATTTCACTGCAAGTGAGAAGTAAACCAGACTGTTTTAAGTTATTGTTACCAGTATATATTTCTCCTTTAATGTTATAATTCAATTAAAGATAATTAGTTTAAGAAAGAAATTAGTTGTCCAGGCAGCGGTTTCCATCCCACTGAAAAGATGAGAACAAGGCAAAGAGATTTCCTGGAGAAATCTTGTGCTTGTATGCTCTGTTCTTAAGTTGATCCAGCTCATCTCACATGTGTAAACTCTGTCCTGAAATGGACCCAGTCTGTTGCTCCTTGCCCTTGTGGTGAGTAAGCCAATCCCTCTGCTGCAGATGAAGTGGATGAGCAGAAGTTATTTTTCCATATCTTTTGTTTCAGGTTGTTCTCCCTGTCAAGTACAAGATTAGGTCCTTGCCTTTTCTCAGTAAATTGTGGTATGGTTTTGAATGGAATCTGTATCTATTAACTGTGAATCTGTTATAAGCTGCAGTCAAGACTATGTTGTAACAGGATGGAAATACAGGAGGCAGCCTTGCAGCATGGGATCATTTTCCCCCTCCTTCATGTTCTAAAAATCTCAGGTTTTATATACTCTGTACCCCAGAGTTATGTGGGAAAAGATGTATTTCCTTCAAATGGCCATGTCCTGCTTATCTATGGTGGTGTCTGTGCTCTGATAGGAGGACCAGGAAAGGAATGAGACAGGCCCACTACTGGACCTTTTCAGGAGGACTCACTGGCTTTAAGATAACTGAAAAAATTACTGAAATATCAGAACCACAGCATTATGTCCTTGTTCTGTATATGAATATTCAATTTTAAATCATACTGGCTTCTTTTTTACTTGCAGAGAATGCAGGGTGAGGAGCAAGGGTTACCTACCTAATCAACACATACACAAATATATTATGTTATGGAAATTTTAATCTTTTTTTCTTGGGATTCTGAAGAGTTAGAACTGTTTCCTTCAGTTGTTTGCAGAAGGAATGGAAGCAAGTTCAAGCACACATTCAATCTGAGCCAGTGCTCAAGGGAAAAATGCTGACATATCTCTCTAGTTGTACTATGTAACAAACAGCAGTGATGATAATTAAGGGGTACTTTAAAAGTGTTATTTTGTATTAAAAAATACATCTTACAGTTTCAACCCGCTTTAAACACCAAGATTTGCTGTATTTTCAGTGATTTTCAGAATGATTTTATGCTGAAAGGGCAGAGCCACTGATTGTTCCAGAAGGTATTTTGTATTTTTAAATGCTTATAATCTTTATTCATCTATCAGAGTTTTACCTGAATCAGCAGTAAAATCTCTGAAGTCAAAGGATAATTGCCAAAACAGCATTAACTTACTTTATCTGAATAAAAAAATAACCTTTGAAAAAGTACCTTGCAGCTATACAGATTGACAAAATGCATCAATTATATTTTTGCTCACTTTATAATTACACTGCAGTAAGTGCACAGTGAACTTTACTACATGGTTGATTAACCATAAGGTTACTGCTATTACGTCCCTCTCAGAAACAACAACTTGGACTTTAATTTAAGAACATAATGCTGCACAACATCTGATCAAGTTTGAAAATCTGACATATCTATACAAGCTTCAATTTAAAGTACACAAGTAAATGATAGCACCTTAATTGTAGCAACAGTTCCTATTGCTTCAGTCAGACATGCTGGGTATGTGAACAATCAGGTTTGGAAGAGCTCTTGGTATGTGTTAACCAGCACCAAAGGAAAGGCTTTTCCAGTGAATTCTAAATATTCCCTGTGTCCTCTTTTTTGCATAGAAACAAGTCTTATGAAGAGCAGAGGAGGGAGCTGGGGTAGCTTGTGTAGCCTGATGAAAAGGAGAAAAGGGGTGATCTTATCACTCTCTACAACTGCCTGGAAGGAGATTGTAGCCAGGTGGGGGTTGGTCTCTTCTCCCAGACAACAAGCAACAGGACAAGAGGAAATGGATTGGATATTAGGAAAAATTTCTTGACAGCCTGAAAGGGTTTTCAAGCACTGGAGAAGGCTTCCAAGAAAAGTGGTTGGGTCATCATCACTGGAGGCATTTAAAAGACATGTGGATGTGGCACTCAAGAATATGGTTTAATGGTGGACTTGGCAGTATTAGGCTTGTGGCTGTACTCAATGATCTTAAAGGTCTTTTTCAAATCTACCTAAATGATTCTATAAAATGAAATTAGTGTTCCAACTTCTGGGGAATTAGGGTTGCAACTCCAGGTATACTCTGATGACATTTCCACATATTTTTGTCATATTATTACAACGGGAAAAATATTTCTGTTTCTGTTAGTTCAGTGATGCTGCAGGTCCACTTTATGTCTCCTGTCTTCTTGACTTTGTATAATGCAAAAGTGTTGCTATGAATTCCTGCCATGTTGTTGTATCTCTTTGTGACCTGCCCTGATGATTTTTATGCCATCAGAGAGACAGCTTTGGATAGCTTAAAACGTCTGTGTCTTAGTTTGAAAGAATAAAACTAAAAATAAAGTAACAGCTGTTCTGTGTAAGTGGTATCTAAGTGAGAAGAAAGAATAGCCTGGTAGAGAGAAACTTGCCTAGGATGTAGGATTCACAAGACCACTCCAATATTTAGTCTCAGCTTTTCCTGTGAGGTGGGGAATATTTACTACATTGCCTGTTTCTCTCTGTTCCTGAGGTAATAGCACTTCCTAGCTTCACAGTGTATCAAAACCAGAAGTACCACAAAGTCTGTAAAATGCTTCAACAGACAGAAAATAAGAATACATAAAAGAATACAATAGAAATTAGAGATTATTCCCTTACACACAACCATGTCTGCAAAATTTATTATAGCTGTACTAAACTAGATTGAAAATAACAAAATTCTTTAAGATATTACTGGAACCACTTGCTTTTTCATGCTAACATATGAGTAATAGCAGCTAGACAGAGCTGAGCTCAGTTACCTCTCAGTGTCTAAAAATTGATTTCTGCTCAAATTCATCTGAGCAAAATTTCTCTTATATGGGCACTCCAAAACATGAAAACAATTGGAGTCAGGGCACTCTTGTGCAAAATGCCACCCACATGACACAAGCTGAGGATCTGACATGTCATGTGGTAACTACTAATGAACTGAGCTGAATCTGATACAATGCCTTGGCTTTTTAACCAATTTCCAGTCCTATAACATCTCCTCCTCATGGCCATGGTTTCCTTCTTTGAGTGTATATTCCTTATTCACTCAAATCTTCTCCATGTGTCAAGAACATCATAAGAAGAAATTATGAAAAGCAACGGGCGTAAAAATCCCCATTCCACTATTTTACTAAAGCATTTAGAGTGAGAAAAATTAGGTGAATTCACATTTCACATGTGTTTAAATTGTTAATCTCACTGCTCTATCTGTATTAGTGAATACATTTACAGTAAGTTTTACTTTATAATATTTTGGCAGAACTGTTAGAAAAATTGTTATAACCCCAGGAGTGGAACCGAACCATGAAAGCTAAACTGTAAGCTGCTGCGAAGCTGGGTTATTAGTATGACAGAATAAAATTTCACACACATAAAAGCTTCTAAGCTATGATATTTTGAAAGCAAGAAGAGGAGGGTGGGGAAGGGTAATCAAAGTCATCTATGTTCCCTCTGATATTTCACTGAACGCTGCCATGATAATATGTTGGTTTTGTCTGTTCTGTTTTTCAGGCATTTGGTGATATTAGCGAGGAAAGTCCTTTGTGTAATGAAGTGAGCACAGACCAGGAGCATAGAAGAGAAAAGGACAGTGTGCTCTGTACATCTACACGTATCAAGCTGAGGGAGAGGGAAAAGAGTACAGCAAGGCAGAAAGGTATTATTTTCAGTTTCTATACCTAGCTGAAAATCAGTCCTGATACTTAAGCATAAAATGATAGGAGGGGTAGGAAAAAAGCAAATCATTTAAAACCACAGTTTCTTTTGGGAAGGTTAGGGTGTGATCAGTGAGAGTTGAAATTTTGCAATTGTGTTTCCCAATGTGTCTTCATCCCTGGGTAGTTTCATCAGCTGTTGCAAGAGTCCTGAAGACTGAAGTGCTGTCCTTTACCCAACCACTGTCATGCTTTCCAATCTCAGTACAGTAACACAATACAGAGTGATCTAACTTAGGCAAGGACCAGCATTTAAATTATGCTGGAGGCAGGCTTAAATCAGTTATTGCATACATATTTAGGTGTGTGTCCAGACACATTAGTCCAAGTGCAAAAGTCCAAATCTCTCAGACTTGTATTGAGTTTTCCACTGTGCACTGAGAGCCTCTGGCCCCCTCACAGTGCCTAGAGAAGTACATGTAGAGTGGAACACCTATGTCAAGTTTGCAGTGAAGCTGCTCCTGACCAAAGGTGGTATCAGGGCATTTGATGACAGTGCTACAGAACACTGGGTGTCCTCAGGCATCATTGTTATTATGAAATATCAATTTCCTTTTGTTGCATATCCAGGCTTGTGGTACCTGGCTCCACAAGACCTCTGCACTCAGCTGAGTCCAATCACTGACAGTTAAGTTCAGTTAAAAGCATCTTGTGTGACTTTTAAATTCAAGGTAATCTTGTTTGTTAACAGAGAAACCTTGGAAAGGTCACATGACCTCAAAAGACACATTTTTAAAAGGAATACTGGTAAATTTAGTGTATGGGCTCTTGCTCCTATACCCCTTTTGTTGGGAGAGGGAGGTCATACATTGTCGCTGGTGTATTTGCATCATGTTTTTCTCTACATCCTTTTTTCTAATCTTCAGGAAGTCCCATTGTCTCTGACAAGAGCTAGTTCTGCAGAAACACGTGGTCCATGGAGTTGTTGACATTGTGATCCACATCCATGGTATGGCTACTGTCTGACAGGATTTACATTTCTGACAGCCACATCTCTGCTCACGCAGTGCTGTCCTGTGAATGCTCCCTTCGTAGCTCTTCTGTGGCTTCAACAAGCTGTGCACTGTGCTGAATTCACAGGATCAAGTCACAGATTGGATCATGAAAACATAATTATTTCATGTGACTTATCTTTTCCTTCCCACTTGTGAGACATTACTAGATTCCTCAGGTTTGCTTGTTTCTGCTTTTTCAGCTTTTCTTGTACCTGTTAGCTGTGGTGGGGAAAATATTGCTGATTTGTCTCTCAAGCGTCATGACTAAAACATTGTCAGTGTTTCCAGTAATTGTTCAAAGCACAGTACTATTGTAATTGCAAGACTCTGAGAATGCCCAGAAGAGGAGCAATGATGGATTTAGCCACCAGCTCTGTAGCCAAGTCCCAACATGCTGCAAAATTGACAAGATCCAAGAGACCACTTTTTCTGAGGTTTTCGTGGTGGCCATACCTCCTTCCCTGTGAGCTACAGCAGCTTAAAGCAGCCTGGAGGTTATGTTCATGCTTTCTTAGTAGTACTAAGATAGAAGCAATCAGTTCTCTTTAGTTAGAACCAGCCAGTGCCCATTCTATTTGCCATGTCCATGCCCCAGAGGCAAGAACTGTGAGAAACAACAGAAGAAGGTAGGAAGGGGAACAAAGGCAAGAAAGGTGCAATCATTCATGCAAGACCATCAAAGTCAGAGGCAAATGGAGAAATACAGGGCAGTCTGCCTTTTTGTCCCGAAAATGAAACTGGAAACAGGAAGAAACTTACCTTACTGCTATTTTGAATCATTTATGTAGAGTGCCGTAATAAATTAACATAGTAATCAGTAACATTTTTCTAGCATGTTCTGATTTTCTGGTGTCTCTTTGTTCACACTGGCAAGATAAAGTTTTTTCAGATACATTTACCTTTTTAAGATCTTACCCAATATCTTGAGCATTGTTGATTAATAGTATTACTTAAATCTATAGCTCTCATCTGTCTGAAAAAACATTAAATTACATTAGATAGTAACCTAAAGGTTGAAATGTCACTCTCGAGCACAGTTTTAATTTGCGTATGCAAGATGGAAGTTTGGTTTCCACTTGTTTTTTTTTTGTTTGTTTGCTTTTTTTTTCCAGTTTATTTGAGTGTCTGTTCATATTTGTGTGATTATTTTATGACTTATGCTAGACAGAAATGGTGTTAAAAATCTTCTGAGTATCTACAAGAATTGATGTAATTTTTGTGGCTTTTACTGCATAAGATATTACTTGTATGACTTCTCTCTGTCATAACAGGAATAAAATTGCCCTTTAATGTTTGCTTTGCCTGTTGACTTTAAACTTCTCTACGTCACTTTGGAAAAGAAATTAATTGAAGAGAAACCACCCAGTAACCTACTGCATTTTGTGGGTGACAGTACCAAGATGCTGTGGGCAGCATCTTACTGTGTGCATCTTCCTGGCCTCAGTTTTGCCTTTCGACATGACTGATTATAATGGAAAAAATCCCTTTGGGCAATATTGCATCCTGGGTTTCTCACCACTGAGTTAAGATATCCCAGTCAAGTTCTGTGAGATTTTGACCTTGGTGTTGGTAATATGGTGTTGGAATTTAGTCTGATTGTAGGACTGACTTTATGTGTGGAACCACCACAGCTTCAGTTCTGATAGGACTGTGTTGATTTTTCTAACAAATGTGAATCTAGTACTGAAACTTTGTTTAGCATGAAGGGCTTGAATGACCACTTTTATTCCTCCAGTTATATTGGAATGTCTCCACTGACCTTCATTTGACCTAGGATGTAGAATTCTATGCATAACATATTCATGAAAGCTGATTTTGAAATATGTTTAAATATTAGGTAAATTTACCTTTTTTTTTTTTTAATGTAGCATCCTAGCTATTAATTTTGATTACTTGCGCCCTATGAGTTCCCATGTTTGTTTGTCAATATACAGTGGGTGGCATTGGCTTTGAAATTGTTTTCTGAAGTGCTCTTACCAGTAGAATCATCCATAATGCTCAGTTATAGTTAGATAGTAATTGCCTGTCTATGCAGTGTTCCTTTGCAACAATTTTCTCCTGTGTAGCTATATATATGTAGTCATTACTGAAAAGTGTAAATAAAGAATCCTTTTAGTGGTGTAGTTTCCCTGGGTACCTACTGTGCTCTTATTATCTAAAACATACTCCCCATCTGTAGTTCTGTTCTATTAAAGGATAAAGACATAACTATGAATTAAAAATTAAAATGCTTGTTGTAGATTGGAGAGCAGGGTCTATTAGAATATATCTGGTGCTAGGCTACCAGTACAGTAGATAGATTACACTGAGCACCAGTTAAGCAAGGGGATGAAAAATGAGTGATTTTCATCATTCAGTTAAATATAGTGCTAAGTAGTATGTGCTAGCATTAAAAGCAAATTACTTAGCACTTCACCAATCACAGCATGAGAGCATTCCATTGGAAACAGTATTTTCAGTGGTGCTCAGTCCTCAGTTTTATTAAATAAATCTGCTGTTAATGCTTAAGGAAGCAGTAGAAGATGTATTGCTATGATAATAAAAAGATTGAAAATGTAAAATAAAAAGAAGCAGTATCTCATTTTAATAAATGTGCTAAGAAATCCTCCTCTTAACAACAAAACTCCAAAGTGTTGGTAGGTCTATAATTTCCTGTACTTTCTTTAGGTCTTCCTTTCTTCCTAATGAATATGACCTTTCCTTTTTTTTTTCCTTCTTTATAATGACTTTTTTTTTTCTCATAAATCTGCTGCCATGTCACTGAACATTTTGATGAGCTTTTCTGATTCCCTCTTATATCTCCTTGATGGGATATTATTATCCAGTAATCTAAAGATGGGGAGCCTGATCCTCAGCAAAAGTATTTTCCGGCTGCTCGGTTAAAGACAATGGAGATGTGAGAATTTACAGCACAAGAGGTTGTGACACTGAGAGCTACCTTTATATCATGTAGCAAGACTATTTCCTCCACAGCAATGGGCATTGGAAGACACTCAAATATGTAGTCTGAACACATGGAAGATGTGAGTAGTCATAAATCTTTCTGAGTCTCAAAGTATTCCTAAGCCACTGCCACCTCCTAAACAGGAGTCAGGATCTATTCAATAAAATTCTTGGGGATGTCACATGCGGGAGATGCTCCAAGGTCTGAGCCACAAATGCATCTTCACTGGCCAGATAAAATGTTAGAAGGAGAGAAAATTACAGTTCAGATATGAAAATTACAAGATCAATGAGTCTAAGCATGAAGCTATTTTGAGTCCTTCATTTTCCCTGTAGTGTCATTCTTTGGGGAATCCTGCTTTCTCTTGTGGCTAGGTTTGAAAGCTGTTTTCTTTGTGAAGTGTATTGTGTTTGGCTGCCATGGAGTTCATTTTCCCATGGCAGTCCTCACAGTGCTGTTCTTTGCAGCTGGAAAGGTGTTGGTGCCACGCCGGTGTTATGGCCATTGCTGGGGCACGCTCACACGCTCTCTCCAAAATTCTCCCCCTCACCAGTAAGCTGGGCATGGGCAACAAGATGAGCAGGGACGCAGCCAAGACAGCTGACTCAAACAGATGAAAAGGATATCCCATACCACATGGCACCTGCTCAGCAATAACAGCTAAGAGGAAGGAAGACAAAGGGCGGCATTCCTTGTTTATGACATCTGTGTTCTGGAGCTACTGCTGCAAGTACTGAAGCTCTTCTTCCTGAGAAGTGGCCAGACTTGTCTGCTAATGGGAAGTAGGAAATAAAATCTCTTGTTTTGCTTTGCTTCCAGTTTATCAAACTGCCTTTATCTTTACCCATGAGGGTTTTTCCTGTCTTATCTTCTCCCCCCATCCTGCTAAGGAGGGGAGTGATAGAGTAGCTTGATGCACAACGGATGTCTAATCAAGGTCAACTCACCAGAAAAGAGAAACATGAAGGAAGTGATGCAGCTTTTAGTACAAATTTTGGCTGGAGGTGTTTTGAGTTTTCTTTTGGAGCTAAATTTCTGGGGTTCTGTGGAAATGATGTGATCTTCCTAAAACAGGTACTCTTTCCATTTTTGCTTAAAGTGTGCTTAACACTTTAGTGAAATCAGTGTAGTCTTATACAGCAGAAGCCTTGTCATTTAGAGTGTCGGACAATAAAACTAGACCTGAAAGAAATATTTTGCAAAATCTAGACCTATTTCAAAAAGTTTCTTATGAAAAATAAAAGGTGTCTTTTTTAAACAATATATGTTAAAAACCAAGGCATTTAAGCAATACTTTCTTCTCTTCCTGCAGTAGATTTTTCATTCTCATTTTCCTGTCTTTTTCTACTTAAATATTCACTCCAAAATTGGCCTCTTTTTTTCCCTGTTTTACTAGAGCTTTATTCAGAGTACTTCCTTAAACCTTAAAACAACAGACTTTCATTTTGTTTTTGTTTTTCTTTATTTTTTTTAACCAATAGAACCTTTCATTCTCAAAATACTTGAAGACATGATATTTAATGTAGTTTTAGAAACATAGAATTCCTTTCTTCATTTTCCTGGCTGGCATGTAATGGTTCTGATGCATCTTTCCTGGGTATGCCAATCCTGTCATGTACACTAATATGAAATAATGACACAAGGTTGACTTAACTAGACATAATAGGGCATATTTCTAAAACATTCTGTATAGGAAGTATATGCACAGATCTTGCTACTTGTTAATGAAATTGGAAAACTTCTTCATCTGCACTACGACATATATTTATAATAGCCTCCTACTCCGAAGGCATGGAGTCCCTATATAATAAAATAATAAAAATGAAAAAAAGAAAGGATTTTTTTCCTCTTCATGTTTCAGATGAATTTTAGAACTTTACCATTCACAGTGAATTTGGAGCAGCAGACAGCTATGATTGTATCTAAAATCAATGCAAGAATATGCATGTATATGTGTGCTCATGTGTATACAGAATGAGAGCAGGACAGATTTCAGCGGCAAGGCTCTATATTTTAAACCTTTCCAAAGTTTTGTCTGTTGTCGATGCTGTTTAAGTCTTTATTTTCTATCTTGGAATCAAAAATCAGCCTTTGAAGGCTTTTATGTTTTTTCCACAAATACTATCTGTGACTATATTAGAGAGGCTCTGAACTGACGACATGCATTACTTTTTTCATCATATCTTTAAAATTAGACATGAAAAAGCCTAAATTTTTTTTAATGATCTCATCACATGATTTTTTTTCATTAGCAAGTGGTGGACAGGAATAGGTCACAGCCCCCTATTCTCCTCTGCCCCCACACCCCCTTTTTAAACACTGTAAAGCTTGCACATTACATTGACCTGCCAACAACTCTTAAATGCTGACTTTTCCTTATGAACCAATAGCCTTATGCACATATCTACCTTATCAGGAACACAACATTTTACCTGAGTCTGGGGCTGAGTGTATAAGCAAGGGTCTCTTCTCTGCTCCTCTGACATCCTGAGGGATTTTAGAAAGGATGTCAAAAGAGCTGATATAGGCATGGCTTGGCCCAAAAAGAAAATAGCACAGATCAAGAGGTTTGCATTCAGGCTGCTAATTTCTGGCTTTCCCCTTCTACCCTTGCCATTGTTGTGGACACATGTTCTCCTCTGAGCACAGCTGTGCCACCTGAAGAGATCATCTACAGCTGCTTTTTCATGCAGGAGAAGCTCCCATAGGAGCTTTCCCTCACCCATTTCAGATTGAGCAGCAAATACCTTCTGCTCCAGCTGCTCAAGCCTCACAGGACCATGTTTAGCCAAAACAGGTGTGAGAGCATTCACATGAGCAACTCTGCCAGCAGTTCTGAGTGCAGTCATCTCTGAAAGAAGGGTGGTGAGGACAGGTGGGAGTGATGCTGTCATTCCCTCATCCAACACCACTGCGACTGAAGTGGATTTCTGCTTCCTGTGTGTTTAAAGGCTTATTTGGAAGTCCTGTGTTTCTTATTTGGCTATGAATGTTGTGAGTGATAAGACAGACCTTGAGTTAGGAGTCCATACAGACAGCCCACTGGCCGGGGACGAAACATGGACTTTAACGCTCATTTTAGACAGAGATAAAAAAGAAAGCAGGAAGTGTGTGCATATTACATTGCATAAAATGTAATTTATGAGGTTTTTTATTATTATTATCATTATCCTTTCAATTATATACTCTGCTGCTGAGAAACTCAACCCGTGCCTAATTTACCACTCTCATACCTTGGGGTAAGAATAGCGCTAAAATGGGAGTTGCCAACCAGCTACGGACTTAACAAAACTGAAGGAATGGAAGCTTCTATATGTTCCCTGAACACAGTGGACATTGGCCTCAGGAAGCAGATAGGATAATGGTTTCCTCTAGTGCACATACCAGCTGCTCTGTGAAGCTGCTCAAAATTCTGTGTGCTGGATAAGGAGTCGTGTTCACTCTGCAGGCTGCAGACTTCTGAAATCCACTTGACCAGGCTGTACACAGTCCAGATTTTATCCTCCTGGGTAGGATGAAACAAAAAGATGCTGAGATAGATACTGCTTTGGGTGAGGGACCCAGTCAGAGGACTTCTCAAGGCTTCTGATCAGATGGGACATGAAGAAGAGAGAAAAGGGGCTTAATACAAGGTCAGAGCTTTGTCAGCGAATGCTACAGTGTTTCTACTGGCTCTATAAGGTTCCAGAAAGGGAAGTGATTTGCCTGGGTAATTAGGTCAGGACCGTAGTAGTTTGGCTTCCTTTTATCCTTGTTATGTGGATAACTGGGATTTATTTTTTCTTCACCACGGACTCAGCAGTACAATTTCAAAATTGACATGGTGCTTATCAGAAGTTAGTAATTGGATAGTGCAACCCATTTGTTTGATAAAGCTGAACTGTTCATTTTTGGTTTCTAAAAGCTAATAGGCATTGTTCCCTCTTTGACATTTGATTTTAATGGCTGTAATGTTGCTCCTGTCTCAACAGCTCTATGTCTGGGTGTTTTCCTTGACTCCACGCTTCCTCTGCAGGCTGCAGGAGACTGTTTTTAACACTTTAGCTTCCGGCATATGTAGTAGTTTCATCACTCCTCCATTTGCTGCTGTATCCCATAGAGCTGGCAAAGGCAAAGTGCTACAATTCAGGGGTGAATTAAACCTGAAGGCAGAGGTACAGGTTTTCCCAGGCATGCATTGCTCTACTTTAATTAGAAATAGTGTAATCATTAAAAAAAAACCCCAAACCCCAAATCATCTTCATTATGGTTTTGCACCAGCATGATCCTAGGAAAGATGGTTAGGTGAGGCAAAACTTTGGTACAAAAGGGATGTGTAAAACTCCTCTGACTCGTTTGGCACTGAATGGAGTTTTCTGAGGTGCCACTTTTGTTACTGTAGGACTGGGTTATTGCAGCTCCTTTTTCTTCGGCCTTCCAGCAAAATCAATTTGTGAACTATGCAACTCTGCTTCAAGGCTCTTTTTATGAGACTGGCCTAATCTACATATGGCATTGTCCCTACTTTACAGTCTTTTAATTGGCTACAAGCAGCTTACCATATTGATTGAAAAATTCTTCTTGTTACATTTAGAGCTATGGCTAATTATGATCTTTCTCCTCTCCTTCTCTTCTTGATTTGTAGTTCACATCTCCTTCTCAGGAGCTCACTCCTTTCCCTTTCAGCCTGGAGTCTCCTGTACTGGGTCTTATTCTTTCCCTGATTTCATAAAACCTCATGGCAAAGCTGAAAAAAATACTGAATAAGATGCACCTGGGCAAATTGTGCTTTCCAAATAAATACTGGAAAGTTCTTGATAGTATCATTATGTTATCTAAGATTGCTTGTTCAGAGAATATTTCAGTAGCAAAATAGAAAATATAAATAAATTTTAAACCTAAATATTTTGTGTATGTTTTATGGGGGTTAATGATACATTACAGAGAAAGAGTCAGTGGTAAATAAAATGCTTATTTCCTTACAGTGGAATACAGTAGAATCTTTACTTAAAGGGCTGTTAAAAACAATTGTCACTCTTGATAACTGTAAATGTGTAGCAAAGTTAATTCATTTACTTATTGTTATGGAAGTAATACCAAAAGAAAATGCTATGATGAAGTATTATTTTCTACAAATCTGACTGTAGTAATTTCTCCTAGCTGATGATCCAATGATCCATGAACTTATATCTCCTGCAAAAAATAAAAAAGTGTCAGATATTGTGGAATATCCATCTTATTTTTAGGGCTGTTGCATCAAATTGCTGTGCAATCCTCACTGCTGATGTAATCAATGGGAAATCCATCTAAGCAAGAAAAATGTGAGATGGCATGGCACACTGTCATGAGTAAAGCTGATTGAAAAAATTCCACTTGACACCCTGTGTCACAAACTGGGGGCAGAAATTTTAGAATAATTCAGGAACTCAAAAGAGAGTTATTCCAAGACCTGGAAAATGTCATCACTCTCTTTGGAGAAAAATGTGTGAATTATTTTTATTGTTGCATTCATTAGTATCCATATTTCCTTCTTTTGCACCTTATTTTACACATTTAATTTAAATGAGAGCAAATGTGTTATGGCTGAATGTCATATACATGTTGTATATAACAGAACTATGATTAACTGTATGAATAATTACCAGTTGCTACTAAACAATTCAGATGGATAGTTTCATTAAGAAAACAACATGGGGTCATTATAAGGTTCTGGTCGCTGCCCCCAGTCTTAGAAAAAAAATATAGTTCTCTGAACCACCAGTCTGAACTGGTGATAAAATATCCCAAGTAGGCTCACATTAAGCTGGATAATATGCAGGCTGCTTGATTTGTATTGAATATGTGTCTGGTGGCTGGAACCCACTGTAATGAACTAGCCCACAAATCACAGCTTAATGGGAATCTACTTATACATATTGCTTAATTAAAAGTTGTGAGCTTATTAACATGTGTCTTTGGCACTGAGCTTTGGGGATGTAATCTCTGTGCAAATAAGACTAGGTTGTAAAAGTTTTATAGATTGACAATGATATTAAATTCCATACCTTAATAACCCATCATTTTCTCAAAGTGTGGTTCCTATTCTGTATTTATTCAAAGCCGAGACAAATTGTTTGTTTGTAATCCTTTACTGAGTAGGACTTTGTGTGTTTGTTTTATCTCAGAAATGGTACTGCTGATGTCTCATTGACTTCTGTCTGGGTTTTTGGGGTTTTTTTGGGTGTTGCTAGCTTTTCTGGCTGGCATACAAACTCAGAGACTCCTTTTTTATTATAGAGGCACCCCATGGCACAACACATTAGTTAGAATTGTGCCAGTGTTTCCATTATAAACCTCTGTTTTCACGGGTTTATAACTTAACTGTAAAAATTTGCTTCAGGCTCAAACTTGGACTAGAAGTTCCAAGAGTGGGAGGGAACGTTTTCTAACAATTAGAACAAAAATCTGCAGTATGTTGCTCTTGGTTACATGACTTTCTTCATTTTTGTATGGCTAGTTTCAGAAACCCTTCTGTCCAAGATTTTGTTCAATTTTTTGTTTTGGTGGCTGTATCACACTTATCTCAGCTAATTCCACTTCATGTTCCTTACTTAATATTACTTAACAAAA
>VZRX01005219.1:35089-51895 GCA_013398075.1 Notiomystis cincta | reverse complement strand
AAAAAAAAGAAGAACAAAGCAATCTCTTGTAATGCTTTAAAAACATGACTTCTTCCTCTATGGAAATATTTATTTCAACCTACTTGGCACCTTCCCTTAGACACTTGGCAATATCATGATGCTATATAGGGGAGAAGAAGGGAGGAAATTGGTTAATGGAGATAGATAATCTTTCAGAGTTTCTTGCAAGATTCTAGTGGTTTTCAAGAATATCACATATGCCATAGCTGTCCTTTCAGAAGAGAATCACACATTTTCACATTATACCCTCTGAATCACAGATCTGTGCCAGAGCAAAGAAAATAAAGCTGTATTTTCATTAATTTTGATGTCTTTCTCTTCAGGAACTCAGCTTGAGAAGACCTAACTGTGGATATATCTCTTCCCCTTAATGCCTTGTTCCCCATTCCCTCACCTCAATGTCCTACCAGAGAGCAGACAAGGTTTTCCCCAGCTGACCTCTTTGCCAAAAAAGGGTTAGGAACCATTTCAAACAGATGTGCTTCTTCCTGTGAGAAAGTTGTCTTTCCTGCAAGAATCAAATCACCCTAAGTCCCTAATCTTCTCTCCTTAAAGGACTTGAAAGTGAGAGGTGAGACCTTGTGTCTCCATGGAGGACTTGAACATGCAGGTGAGATCAGTCTGAGAGGAACTGTTCTAAGTCTCATGATGTTTACCAGAGGTCTACACAGTCGTCCTACTCTTGAGGAAACAGGAGGATGTGTGGTACACCTTTGTTCTGTACTTTACTCTCATGCTGTCCCTAAAAACATACCTGGGGGACAAAGATGGATGGTTGTTCAAACAAACAGGTGGATGGACAGGATTCTGGTATGGCAGATTTGTCATATCTGACATAGACAGTCCCAGACCTGTGTGTCTGTGTCCAGCCTGAGGTTTTCCTGCAGCAGCATAAATACTGAGCAGTGCTGTCTTAGCTCTCCCACAGTGTGGTGTCACCAAACCAGGATGGACACCAGTCCTTGGAGACTGACACTGAGAACCTCACATTTGAGATGCCTTACAAGGAGGCATCTCCTCCACCCAGGAATTCAGCTCATGTTCAGCTACTGTCTGTCCTGAGGCCCAAATGTTGTTGTGCCTTCTGAAGCTTTGGGCTGAGAGCTTTGGGGTAGAATGTTATCAGGAGCCTACTGCCAAGGGAGGGGATTTATTGAGAAAAGGAGGGAAAGAAGGGTCTGTCTCTGGAGAGGGTTTCTGAATGGCCTGGATCTAGCTTCTACTCCAGTCTTTTATATTTTCCATGCTGGAAAATGCAGTGAGATCCCATCTCAACAAACCAAGACCCAGCAGCCAGCAGATCTGAGCTAGGCTGGGATATCTCACAGTCCCAATTTGTACAGAGCCTGACACAACCAGGTGGCCCCTGTGGGAGCTTTCACAGTGAGCATTATGCAAAAATGAAGGATTAATCACAAGTGACTAACAACTAGATAGTTCTTTCTAGAACAGGATGCAGGTGAATATGTCCTAGTTGAAGTAATAAGTAAATGCTAAAATAAACTGTATATTTACTCTGCATTCACAGCAGTGAACACAACTGCATATGACAATTGAATAAGTAAAATTATAATAGTCTATCCATGAAAGATTTTCTATTTGTAGCCTGCAAATTTTGAGTTCTGTACACAAACTGCTTTTATTCCAGTTCCTTCCTTTTTTGCGTTCATCAGCAGTTCTGACTTGAAAAATAATTATTTCAGTTTGGCACAAAACTCAGTTATTTTGAACAATTGATTAGAAAAGAATCAAGTCAGATGTGGTTTTGATTTCACACTTCACAACTGTGTAGCAAAAAGGAGTTCTCAAACAAATGATTGTTTCAACCTGAATTGTCAAAACATTTAATTACAAAATGAATACGCTGACAGCGCTGAATTTCTTGAAGGAAATTATTTTGACAAGAAATTCAGCAACACATCCATATTTTCATAAATCCATTTGATGGCACCTTTTTGTCTAATACAATTTTTCCCTGCTTTAATCCCAAAGCCAAACTATTAGGACCTGACCCAAGAAAACAATTAAATACCATTGAAGCCTGGAACTTGAGAAAGCATTTGAAGTGTTGAACATGCTAAGTTTCTGGCCTGATTCTGTCTGAAACTCATTCTTTACAAATCTACTCCCTCTTAATTAATTTGATTAAGTAGCATTTTATCTGAGACACCCTCCATTGTGAAGAAAAGGAAAGTAAGAAGAGCTAGTTGGCAGTTAGACTAATGAGAAAATGATAATTTCTCTAATACCCTGCCAGGGTACAGTAAAATACTACTCGCATTAAAATAAAAGTTATATTTCCCTAATCTTTTAGAGATGTGTGATTCTTTCAAAATTATATTAAAATCAAAGATTTATTACTGTCCCAAGCCTCAGCCCATTTGTTCTAAGAGGTATGTTTGAATTCCAGGGAAGAAAAAGGAGAATTAATTGCAAATCTGTCTTCTGCACTTTTGTATCATATCCTTTTCACAATTTTATATTATTTTATTTTTATAATAAAACTGAACCTAGGTATGTCTTTTGAATATCATGATTCATTAGGCAGCCAAGGGTTGCTTTGGAAGAAAAGTTTGTGTGTTCTTTGACCTGGGTAAGAGACTCAGAGACAATAACCCCAGCTTGGCTGTGAAGCTCAGACAGCTGAGCGATTAACCCATGAGCATCCTCACTTTGCTGCCCTTCCCAGGCACATGCTGGTCCTGAGAAAGCCTCTCAACGGGCACCGAGGCTGCAAGGAGAGAAAGGGACAGCCAGCAAGGGTGGTGGCAGATGGGATGTGTCCAGGGACTGTGGTGGTGCCCCACAGACTGCCTGGCTGCTGTCAGGGGTGGTGGCAGTGGTTGAGTGTTAATGGCAGTGGTGGGGCTCCAGCACTGAGTCACAGAACCTCCCGCATGCCGCTGGCCACGCGCCTTCCTGCTTTTGGAGCTAGCCCATCCTCATCCTCCCGTGCTGCCATGCCTACTGACCCCTGAGGCTTTGGAGAAAGGTGTGCTGGCCACACAAAGGCTGTGCACTAATTCTGAGGCATCTGGGCTACAAGTGACCACAAAATGGGCAAGACCTGAGAAAAATCAAGCTATTGGTGCAGCTGCCTTCGGCGGGAAATTTTCAGCTACTGCTCTTTCTCTGCTCCAGCAGCCAAGCACAACGTGACCTGCCAAAACCAGGGGAAGATCCAGACCTAACTGAGGATCACTCCTGAGCCTTTACATAGGTCCCCCCTAAACAAAGGCAAGCTGAAGCCATTAACTCCACTCTTTTTGGGTCCTCTGCGTATGTGGCTCAGACTGCCTCTAACACAGCACATGAGTATACTTACTCAAAGCTCTAATTGATATTCAGACATAACTTTCTTCATATTAATGGAATTCACAGTTAATCTTCAGGGAAAAAATTCAGCATTTTTATGTGAAATTAGGTGTATATTGCTTAATCAAGGCTTTTCTGAATTAATTCACTAACAATAAGTATTCATGCTGGTTCTCTTTCAAAAGTCTTTGTTACAATACAGCTAATAATTTTTAAACAGTTACAGCTAATTATCAAAGAAAAACTAATGAGGCTGTTCATGACATTGTACAAGAACAATTTCTGTTAAAGTATTGTGCTTTTCTTAATCATTGTAATGCTCACCTTTTTTTTTTAGATTCTTTTGTACTGTAGATATCCCAGGAACAAATTATGTTTTATCTGCTACCCTAGAATACCATTGAACAGAATTTCACTTGCCACCAAAAAAGCCTCTGAATACCCCACTGCTTTACAGAAAGAGGAGTCAAATCCTTCCTTCACCAGTAGCAGAACAGCTTTCTGCCCAGACACAGGACCTGACAGAAAAGACGCAATACAATCCAGACTACAACACCAAGAACATAAATACAAGAGGAGCAAGGCCAAGAGAAGTGAGATCTGGAGAGACATGAGTGAGTGGGTACAGGGCCTCAGGCCAAAATTGACCAGGTTGAAGTTTACAGAGTGCAAAGTATAAAAAGAGTTATTTCAAACTGCAGAATAATGAATGCCCACAGTGCCTGACATCTGGATGTGCATTTCACTGCATGCCCTTGAATGAAACTCTGCTCCCTCCAACATCAGCTGGAATTTTGCCCATCTACACCAGGGAGCCAGCACAAATGATACACAGCAACCAAAGGAAAGGGGTTTGAGAATACTGTAGGATGTGATCCCCTTCACCTCACTCAGGAAAATAACCAGTGATTACTCAAGCAACTGAGGCAGAGATAAAATTCTTACATGACAAACAAGATAGGGTTNAGATCCCATAAAAAAAAACAAAAAAAAAACAAAAAAAAAAAAAAAAAAAGAGAGAGGCAGAGGTTAACAATTCTCTGGATGTGTGAGTTCCTAGATGAAAATCCTTGTGTTATCTAAACTTCTTGAGAGTACTGAGCAAGAACTGAATGAATAAGAGGTAATTTTTTTCATTTATTCAATCATGATCTGAGAGGAAGTCAGTGCAGTGAAGAGATAAATGAAACTATTCTTCAGTTCTTTAAAAACAAGAAAAAATAAATTTATTCTGACCTTAAACAGAATCATGAAAAGATCACTGTATCTAGTTTTAAAGTAAATCCACATACCTATCTGGGCATATCTAGAACACTTGCTGAAGGATTTACATTATAATGCCAAAGATTTCATTGTTTTTTCTGGCCTCTCATGAACATGCCCAAAAATGAAAGGACTCTCTTTATGCACCATGCAAGTACAGCTGAAATACTGCCAATGCAGGCTTTGCTGTCTTGTCCTACTAATCTATGCATCCCTAAAGGTAGGATGATAATTCATTCTTTTTTCCTAGAGCACTCTGGACCATAATACTAAATGGCAGAAGGACTGTGTGTCCTAATTCTGAGGAATGAGACTAAAATACCAGTATTTTTGACCAGTATCATTGACCACTAGGTTATCATCAAACAGTAAAAGCACCCAGAGCCTAACACAGTGACCACAGAAGACAGAGGGAATATTTCTATTAGCTTCAGCTGGGTCCTTTGTGCTCTTGGGCTAGATTTTATCAACAAAACTAACAAAAGACATACCTGTGCTGCAATAGTTGTATCCCTTCTGAAGCACCTACCCCGAATTGTTCCAAAGAGTGGCAAAACTGTAACTAAATCCCTGTGTTACAGGGATTTATTGTGCTTAAAACCCACCTAAAATATACAATACACAAAGTGTTAGTCCATATTTGCAAACATGGCAAGTGGCTTCGAAGGCTCAAAGTCTGCTTAGAATGGGGAAAACTTCTTGCCAACTTGTTAGATGGGGATTGCAGACAAAATGGTGAGAACACCTACAATTAAATCCACTGAATTCATCTTTCTAAAAATAAGTATGTATGCTTGGGTCAGTACTTTGTTCTTTCCTAACCTGGATGTGCCAAGTCATAGGGGAAGAGTTGCTTATTTTTGGTGTAGATTGTGTTGTTGTTGTTGTTGTTGTTGTTGTTGTTGTTGTTGTTGTTGTTGTTGGCGTTTTCTTTGTTTGTTTGTGGGTTTTGTTTGTTTGTTTTGAGGGTTTTTTATTTGTTTTTGCTTTTTAATTTGAGCTCAGTTGAGAAACACAAATCTTGGCATTGTCACACCTGATATTGGCTGTATTTCTTTCCTATGTAACAATATATTATCAGAAGGCTTGAATAAGCTACGTAACACCTGAGATTTTCTAATTGCTGGCTATAATGAGCACCTGATGCCCTAAGATAATATGATTTCTTTCCACCTTTCCCTTGCGAGGACATATTGTGCTGTGTTTCTCCGTACTGAACAGAAGAGTGACTACTGGTGCCAGATGAAATAAAATCAAGATATCTCCCAATAATTTGAGAGCCAATATATGTCACTGCTCTAGCTCCCTCTGCTCTTGACATCATTTAAGGATTTCTGTGTGAACTCACCTGGGAATGACAGAGACAGACAGCAATCAAGGCAGTCCTTCTTGGAGAAACAACTGTAAATCTGACAGAGAATGAGTTTATTTATCCCTTTGCTTCTTCAGACCTTCACAAAGCCATTTGGGAATTACACTGGGGTGGATATGTGAATATGGCCACTGTGAACTCTGCTTACTGGGAGAAATCTCTTACAGTTCTTACTGCATGCAGTCAGTACCTGAAACTTCCTTGGCAATGTCAGGAATTTCACCTCTAGACATCTCAAAATGTAATAAACCACACACTTTCTGATAAGGAGGAACTTACAATTAGGCAATCCAGCTCCACTCTGAGAGCACAAATATAAATGGCATATATAAATGTATTGTGGCATTGACTCTGCCATCCTTTTCTTGTTTAGTGCTACATTCTCATGAAGATTGAGTAAGCCACTGCTTAGTTTAAGAATGAGTTTATAAACTTCCAGTGTTTAACTCCTGGGGCATGGCTTGTTTATGCCTTGGTCTGCAGATATTCTGCTAACTTTTTTTGTGTGTATGTGTGTGAATTTATTCTAGCATTTAAACATCATGTTGTTTAGCACACAAGTATTTACTGCCTCTTATTGAATGATGGTGGGAGAACATTTTTTTTTTGTTTTTAACCATTTTTGAAATGTACTTCCACTAACATTTTAGTTTACAATGCTGTGATCAAAAGCACTTACAACTGTGGTATGAGTATTATTCTGTGGCTTTGGTTTCTACATAGTTAAGCCTTAGTTAAGAGTGTACATAAGAACTGCTGGAACAGTTTCCAATTACTTCTTGGGATTTGGCCATTTACTTCTGTATGTCAAGCTTTCAAATCATGTGAAAAGTAAAATTCATTATAGATTTATCTATATTGTCACAATTTAATTGGAATTACTTTTAGCCAAGGCAGTGTGTTCAAGCAGCAGCAATGTTAGTAGAGTTCTGGGAGAGAAGAAAGGATAAGCTCATACTTTCAGTGCAATAACTGCTATATATATTAAAAACTTGGTATCGGTGAAAATCAAAATGCTTCCTACAAAATAAAAAGATCTGATTTCTTCTATTCCTAAAAAGCACACAAATCCCACGTTAAATATTTTTTCTCTCAGGTCAGTGCTGCCTCCTTTCTCTGGTTCTTCTCTTAGCTTTCTTTTTACTCAGTAAAGGCTCCGGTTCTTGATTCTTTCTCCGTTTCTGGGCACTGTCAGAACAAACACAAACACATCTCCTTTTGCTCTGCTACTGACTCCCATTGCTACCTCACCTCTTTAGAGCTATTTCCTTTTATGCAAAAATACCAGCTCCTCTCCCTCTCTCTTGTCTTTGAAGTGTCTCAGATCTGCTCTGAAGTCCACAAGACTCTCATTCTCTTCATTTCCCATGCACTTCTCAGCACTGCTGCCCACCCTCCAGGGCATTGTGTCTCTCCCTCCTGAGCCTTGCAGATGCACAGCTCTGCATCTTGGAGGAGGTGCTGCTTTCTCAGAGCCTGTCCAAAGCAAACCTTAGTAAACAGCTGGAAGGCCATGCCAAGGAGAAATCTGTCAGTTGCCTTGGCTGTGCTACTGCTCTCCAAATATCTCTTCCACACTCACCTCAGTCTTCTGTATCCAGTGGTTATGTTGGCTTCTACACAGCCCAATTGTCTTGGGGCACACCAATCCCCACCTCCTTCCTTTTTTTTTTTTTCAGTGCTCAAAAACACTATTGCTTTTTTCCCAATTCCTTCACAACCCTGCCTCGTGACTCTCCTTTAAATTCCTCCTTCAAGCTCCTATTTTACTGTGCTGCAAAAAAAATTCTGGGCTCTGCCAAGTGCTCAGGAAGAGTCTGATAGTAATTTACCATTATTCTGCAAAAAAATATAATTTCATTTTCCCTTGGTGCTCTCCCATCTGTCTGACTTTATCTCTTGTGTCTATCAGTTGCATTCAGAGCCCACACACAAGTTTTCTCTGTCAGAGTCTGTACAATTTTTCTACGGATACATATCCTCCAGCAGAAAAACCTGATTCTAGGAAATGCTGAGCCAGCAGCAGATGATGATGTTTGGCTACAGATTTTTGCAGGTCTTTTTCCAAGTTTTTTCTGGAGAGTTTTAGGGTTTTGTTTCTTTCTTTCACATTGTTTCCTTTTAAATTTGATTTTTTTTTTCAAAGCATCTGGCTAAGAATGGCTTTGAACAAGAGTGATGGATACCAGTCTAGCTCTTGATACGTAGCTGTTTGTAGATAGGTTATTGAAATGGAGGAAAGTAAGAGTGCTACACAGCAGAGGTAATCCTAACACTGACATCACTGAGTGCTTCTTAGTTGGCAGAATAAACTCTAATAAAGCAACCAATACTGTCATGCAATATTTACATTTAAATCTAAATCAGGACATGCATATGGAAAAACTATATATGGTGACATTGCAGATTGCCTTTTTTCAAATAGGTCCTTCAGGGTAGCATCTGGATTGGTTTTCAGATAGGAGCTTCTTAATCCAGGCAGATGTAGCTCTCATCAGAAGTTAATTTGCAGAGATATTCACATATGCAAATCATGTCACAATGGTGAAATGCAACCACGTAATGACTGGAAAATGTTATACCCATAAATCATACTACCACGACCATCAAAATTTCCACTCAGCCAGGACAAATTCAACAGCATTTATGTCTTTCCAGCTTTTAGCCCATAAAAAATCTGTGTTTTTGGAGACTGTGTTACACTGGTGATCTTAAAACTCCCAAGTCTGGTATAATGAGTCCTCAAGTGCATTATAACTTACCAGTAATTACATTTCAACATTTCTGCTTTCAGCAGTTAGTGTTTTATTCATAAACATTTAAACACTGAATTAGGCATAAAATAAGAATGTTGGCAACAACCCGGCTTAATTTCATTAACTATTAGGTAAACGTAGTATTGCTTCTTCAAATAATCCTTGGTTTGAATGCTAAAGATGTAATGAACTTCATGGTTCATAGCATCTGACATTGCTTAATTAATGGGTGCATTTATAGTACATAGGCCTCGGTAATTGATTTATATGCATGATTTGCACATACAGCTGTTAGTTCCTGTAGGAAAGTCATAATTCAAATGTGTGCATATATTCGAGATATGGGGAAAGTGGAGAAAAACCCACCTCACAAACTTGTCGAGTTCCCAACGAAACGCGATAACAAACAAATAGCACAAGAAAAATAAATAGCATCAGAAAAAAACTACCAGAAGAAACATTAATGTGATCACTTTGAGTTTCCACAGCTCACACATTTCAAGTGGAAAACATGACAAAATGCTTCTCAGCATTTTTTTCCCCTTTACAGTAGATGTGGTTAAGTCTATATATGCCCACACACCTCTGTGAGCCTGTTCATATTACACCGTATGTAGGATGAATGGAGTCCACATTTTCCATGCCCATTTGAGTTTCTCTCCCTCACTCAAATACACATAAACACACCCAAGGTATACATAATTTAGATTTAGGAGCAAGAACAATAAAGCTAAGAAAAGGTTACGCTTAATATTACACATGTTTAGTCTTGGGGCAAATCTTCTCCTAACCGAAGCCAAACACTGGAGGCGAGGGAATTCAGCACAGGTTTTCTAGCCTGTCCAACAGATTACTTGTGAAAGCCAAAGTGGTGTGTTGAGAAGTCGATGCTGAAGAATAACTGAGCTCTGAGTGGAAAGAGGTCTCCTGTGGCAGTTTAAAAAGGTTGAGGAAGAGAAACAGCTATTTCTGGATTATCCATTACCTTGGAGCTAAGACTGCATCCTTCCTAGTACTTTTCTTGCTGTTCGGTGTATCCCAAGCAGCAGTCCCACGTGCTGAAGCAAATGTCCCCATCCCAGCATGCAGAGTTCCAATTCCCCCCTCTTTCTCCCTTACACTAACAACTACCCCACATGAGCAGCAAACCTTATTGCAAGGGTTCCTGCAGGAAGTGCTTGCCATTTTAGGGTTTTTGGTTTCGGTTATCAAAGCATTTCATTGTACATTAAGGAATGCAGAGCTCAGGCAGCTTGATGGCTTTCACAACCCTGGCTCCATTTCCTGGTGCTCTGAGGCAACACTTAGCTTTTCACTCTCCAGACCCTTATACACTCTACATCTGCTATTCTAATGCCCGCATTCATCAGTAGACTGGCAATAATAAATTTTCTTCTTTCCTTTCTCTTTTCTTTCCAAAGGCTCTCCCCTGTACACACGTTTGTCATTTCTTCACTATTGACTGCTGACTGGCCAAACCTCCATGAACAATAATTCCATTATAATGTAAGCCAGGGGCATGGCTGGCTTTATGGTTTGACTGGAGGCAGGTGAAAGGGTGGAAAGGAGATTATTTTAAACTCTTAATCATCACTCATCTTTTTTCAATATTCATTGACAAGCTGTAGTGGAAACTATATTTTTACTTGTGAACCCAGGCACTCTTCCAGATTCTTATTCCTCAGTATTAGCCCAATGCTTTCCTTCTGAGAGTTTTACTGCAGTCTTCTGAAATCAAATCTTTCCCTCAGTGTCAGTAACTATGCCCTTACAGTCTGAAAAGGCCTAGCACTCAAACTGGTGGGCTAAAATAATTTACATCACCAACACCTAAGAGGCATGAAGAACAAGAGCTGAGAGCCTGAGCACAAGCCCAGTCCCCGCACAGTGCTGACAAGTTTTTGCTGTGTGGATTGAAAGTCTCATACAGCAGATATCACTTGAGAAATGCTGCTGAGAAATGCTGGGTGATTCCATTTGATTCAGAAGGTAGATAGTTAAAAAGAGAGATGCTGGTGTAAAGGAACATCTCCTGTTCTTCTTGTTGTAGTGAAGTAGTGGCAATGGACTGGTAAGGACCAGCTCAGCTTTTAACATCTCCACTGCAGCACTGATGGGTACAGTAGAGCTGTCACAGAAGAACTGAATCACAGAAAAATTTGTCAGCAGGGATGTGGTGCATGTCATGACTGAGCTTGGAGCCAAACTGTATGACTGTATAAATATCCCTATGTTCACTCCAATGCTATGTCCCTTTTACTGTCTCTACACGAAACACACACACTGTTCCAGCTTCTTGGAAACGGGCAGTAGCCAGGAGTCAGTCCATGGAGGGAATTGCTGTAGTTGCTGCTAACTTTTATAGTGGAGGAAACTGAAAAGCAGACAATTAAGCTATGTTTAGGAGACATTCTATTAACATTGGCTGATTTATATTATATGCATGAAAAAAAGAGAAGTAATTTGAAATCTTAAATCTAAAGAAGACTAAAAGTGGGAGAGGAAAACAGAAAAAATATATTGCAGTCTTTGAGTCAGATGATTAAATGACTTCTCCCCTTGTCCTCCTCAGCCTGATTTTACCAATCTGGCACACTATTTGGAAGCATTTCAATAATGGGTTTAGATTTTCAGGGGTCTTGGCCTCTGAAATTATCCTGAAATCATTACATATTTTTCAGAGCAGCAGAATGAGTTTCTTGGAAGATGTAGGCAGAAATGGTGATTATCTAAGATAACAAATATTATGTAATATAAACATTTTCTGCTAATGTTTCCTCCTCTCCAACGTATAATCCACTTCTCATTGATTCCAAAAGCAGTTGGATTTCATCTGATCACTAGTTATTAAACAGCTTCTAAAGCTATAAAAAAACCCAAAGCTATGCTAGAAATAATCTGTGTTTTCTTGCCAGACTGTAACAATAATAACAATTATATATAAACATGCATATACACACATTTCCTTTCCATTTTTATATCTTCAATCATCTGGAGTTCTTCAAGCATTTTATGCAGGTGAGTAAAAAATAATTATCTTTGTTTTGCAGGCACAAAGGGAAAGTACGGTTGAAGTTGGCAGGAAAAGGAATAATACTGTGAATTTTCCACCAAGATTAGAAAAGATCACTTTTATATGAGAACTGCACTGGGTTTCTTTGACCAAATAGGCTGTGCTCAGCATTTTTCACCCTCGCCTTTAGTTCTCCCAGCCTTCCAAGTATCCTTGAGACAAGGTTTGAACTCTCACAGAAGCCTTGGCCACATTCTGGATGTAAAGTTGGACAATTGTTAGAGCATGCTCTGTTCGGGTAGCACCATTGTTGGATCTGCCAGTTCTGAGAGTCCCATTCTGGTCCCTGTGCTTTTATTTGCTGTTCTTTTTCACACCACATCAGCACTGCTGGCTGGGGCCAGTCCCTGGCTGCCCATGTCTGTCCCTGTGCACAGGTTGTGCCAACAGGCAGCATTCCCATGCAAGGGCAGGCAGAGGTGGAACACTGGGGCATGCCATGCCCAAGAGAGTGGGGTTTTTTTGGCTCCAAGCAGTTTCCTTTCATTTGCCCACAGGCCACATGTCCTTCTCATCATAGTGCTGAGCAGAGACTGCTCATCTGCAGAAAGGTGACCACAGTCTTCCTCTCCCCAAATCTGTCCTTACCCATGCAGAACCAGCACTATCTGTAGGGATAATGATAGTTGAAGAAACAGGCAAGACTGAAAGTGTTAGCTGATTTATTTATATGGCATATACATAAATAGTATACATCAGATAGCACTGAAACAACTGATTTTTCTATCAGTATTAATGTTTCTTGCTGGAGGGGTGAATTTTGTTATGTGCCATGTTCTCCTGACTGGTTCTAGAACATGTTCATTCCCATGCAATGGTTCCCAAGTTTGTGGATGTTTGCAGAGGAGAAAAACATGCTCAAAGCTGCTTTTAGTCTCATTTGAACTATGTAAAAGCATATGGATATGATCTTGTGATTAAAAATAAAGTTTTCTCTAAACAGGTTCCTCGGGAAGTATTTGTCTGTTCTGCAAAGGGATTGCAGTTAATTCTAACTAAGGAACACTTTAAAACTATTAGGAGAAAGTAATTTTAGCAGTTCTACAGATGATTAAAAAGTAATTTTCTAAAATATTCTCACTGGAGGTTTTTTTCTTTTCTTAAAGAAAACATTTAATTGCTCCAATCAACCATAGCTACTTTCTGTTCATGATGTAATTTGTATACAAGGTATATGATAATTTTTCATATTTGATTAGGAATGTATTCCCTACAGTTCCTATCATTCACCTTTAATTGACTATAACTCACTCCTCATTAAAGAAAGAAGGACTACAGCAGGATGGGGAAGAGGAGCACTCTGGTTTTGCAATAACATGACCTGGCACGCTTGGTGATGTCCCTCTGATAGACACAGCTTCTATTATTTTTCCACTCCTGTGACACCAGCAGTGGAAGTCCAACCTCACAGATAGGTGAGGCAAACTTTGATTTTAGCTCCAGAATTTACATTGGCATCACCCACTTGTGTACTACAAAACCAGTCTCTCCAATAAGCAGAAGAAATTCTGGCCAGCAAATGCCACCAACACTAGAAATACTAAATAGCTTAAGTGATCAAGGAGTGTGACTCCTCTTCCCATCCTGGATGCTGAAGTTAAACATCTCTACCACACAGCAAAAATGGCTGTTTTCAACACACCAGTCCTTGCATCACTTTATGCTTATTTTTGTAAATTTGTTTGCTCACTAGAATATACCCAGACACATTTTCTGTGGTATAATTCTGAATCCTAATTTTTTTTTTTATTTTGAGGCAGTTGTTTTATCCTAACGACCATGCAATGCTGAGCTGCTCATGGTGGAGAGGTTCCAGGAATGAGCTTTTGGTATGGTACCTGGCACACTCATTGCTGTGAAGAAAGAGCCACCAGTTAACCACTAGGACCAGTCTAAAATTACTTGTTTTCAAGGACTCAAATCCAAACTTTCTCTTTTCAGCATTTTGAATTTCCAGACCTTATGTGATAGCCCAGTGAAACCCAAAACTGCAGTATATTTTCCCCAAGAGTTTTCTCAGAAGTTTTGAAAGCTGAAGCATTTTTATTTTCTTTATAATAGCTCCCAGGAGCACCTGTGAAGGACTCTGGTGTCATAAAAATATGAAACAACAGAGTGCTTGTAAGTAAGAAGCAGCCCCGGTTCAGAGCAGCGGAGCTCTGGCAGTGGCTTGTTGGGCTCTCCTTGTTCACAGTGGAGGTGCCCAGATTGGGCTTGGGTTAAGCCTTTGAACTGGGGAAAAAAAAGACCTGATGCTGCCCCGATTATTCCACAGCATGCCTGGCCTTGCAAGTGCAGACTGCAGCTTCCCCTTCAATTGTAACCTTGGGCTGGAAGTAGTCACGGTGTTCTTGCTGATGCCCCAAACTCCATCCACCTCCCCAGATTATTTGAACTCTTTCCCTACATGCAGCAACCTGTCTATTCTCCAGGTGGTTCCCTAAGAGAAGCAGTGTCCACACCTGTGTGGCTGTGACCATAGCTGAGCTTCTGCTGATACAACAACATCATCCTTCCGAGTCACCGCACAAAGCTGACCTCACCCAGGATGATTTGTAGCTTTGGCAGAGGACTCGTTGCTAATGGGAAGTTTGGCCTTTTTTTCACCTTCTGGCTTAGCACACCACAGTCTCATGGTCTACAGGAAAGAGTGAGGGGGTTAATCAGGTTAATAACCCTATTATTAGTCCTTTGCCCACTCTTTATATTTCTACCCTCCCCTTTTTCCCCAAACACTGTGGCTTTCAGCATGCCATGACAGACAATATTCCATCCAAAAGAGATCAACACTAAAGAAGCCATTACATTGCTGTGCAGTCCTCTTTGTTCTGTAATATTAAAACTTAGTATTTTGTTGTGACAAACAATTAGTTCCTTTTTATGACTACTTCTTAGCTCCATTTTTTCTCTCTGAAAACCAAATACTTAATTTCATGACCCTCTAATTCCTGTATATGGCTCGAACTGTTGAATCTACACCATTCCCCAAACTTTGATCAAGTCATGGTCCCTTGCTATCCCTTCCATGTGACCTCACCAAACAGTCATGCCTTCCCTTTGCCCCTAGACATCCACTGTTCTTCACATTAGTTAATTCTGGCCTCACAAGAGTTGTCAACACGAACCTGACTGCATATACACCTATGGAAAAGAAAGAGCAGCATTTAACAGGGTGACACCTGCCTCTAACACAGGTATTTTTATGTTATTGTGACCAAGGCTCTCTGTAGCTATCCTGAGATGATTACTTTTCTGCCTGTTTTCTCATCTCTGAAACCTCCTTTGCAGAGGCTCCTTGAGCCCTTTATCTGAGCATCTCTTCCTGAAAGCCCAGTATCATAGGAATTTTAAAAAAAATCTCCTTTTAAGGAATAGAGGGCTGCCTGGCCAGTATGAGAAGAGCCCTGAGGAAGCATTGCAGAGGGGTGAGGAGAAAGGAAGGATGCCCCAGACACCTGTGCTGTGTTGAGACCACCTTGGAGATAGCTACTGGTAGATATAACAGAGAACCTCTGCTGAAAACTGTCACCTGCCTTCTAGATGGCCCTGTAAGTAGGGACATAAGGGCATCTTAATGGATAATAGTAACTGTTGTGTCCCCTTTTGCTCTTTCAGACTTTTTGCTTTATCAGGAATTTTAATAAATGCTTCAAGTACATTTACAGCTATCTGTTTTCTACACTCATGAATTCAAAGAACTCTTAAAATAATCTGCTAAAATCTATCCCGGGGAAATGTGCTAAACCAAGCTTGCAATTAAAAAAAGAATTTTAAAATAGTTTTTGATCATGTGACATGTTGTTCATGTGTATTAACTCATTCCTGCCCCAGTACTGGGGACAGGTGTTGGTTTGTTTAGTTATCTGAAAATCCAAATTTTGCAGATTTGTGACAAGTTACACACTTTTCATTTCTCTAATCCTAGCACTCAACATCATGTCCAGCAAAAGGCTGTGTGGAGCCAGAGACTGCTCTGACTTTGCAGGTGGTGGCTCTGGTTGTCTTTACAGATGTTTAGGTGAATGCAGGCCTGGGAGTAAAGGCATTATGCCTTTTCCAGAATGGCTGAGGGTTGATACAGCTTCTCATATCAATCTAGCTCAGGTGATGCCATCACTAAGAACTCCCAGAAGGCAGCTGTGTCCTGACAGTGGCCCCCTTGCTATGCCCTAAAACACTGACTGAGGAAATGAATTGGAGAGGAAAGCTTGTGGCTGTGTGGGGATGTGTTTTCACACTGACTTTCCCTGGGTGTAGAGGAACAGCTCTCTGTGAGTTTTTATTGTACTTTACAGAAAACATCAGGTTCAACCAAAAAAAAATCTGCATTATAGCAAGGGGGAAAAAAACTGGATCAGGAATGAAACAGAAATAAAATTGAAAACAATTTCAGTTAGAAAAGTTTAAATGCTTCCACACATCCCAGGTTCACTGTGGAAACTTGACAGTCAAATATTAAATAGTACAGCACCTCACTGAATTCTATGTCATTATAGTAACAATGTTATTAAAATTGATATAGTTTTCTTGTTAATTTCAATGAAACATATTTCCTGATCTTTTCATAAAAATGACCTTTGGGAATCATAGAAATCTAGACACTTCTTTATTTATGCTGCTGCATCAGCTAATACTTCCAGTCAGAAGCTCTATTGGAAAGCATATGAAAGCCCTTATATGATACAGTAACGTTGAGAGCTAAATGTTGCATTAGAACATTTTAAACTAACAAGTCAAAAGCTTTCTTCTATGAAATAACTTGATGTGGTTCTGTGAACAAGATGGTGTCAGTGAATCTGTAATCTGCTTTTACAAATATTTCTCTGTACTCTTCATTCTATTCTGGAATTTTATACCTGCTTTTTTCTCTCTCACAAACTTCCTTTTTATAATACATCCTTTTCACAAAGTAAAAGAAAGGCATACATGTACACATACTCTAAATAAGTAGTTATTCATCTTAAAAAAAAAAAGAAAAAGCATTTTTGATGGCTTTCCATTACATG